>CM050207.1:26664407-26691907 GCA_027475355.1 Coilia nasus
ACTCCACACACACACACACACACAACCCCTCACCCTCGGCACGCGAAGCTCTTTAATTCACAATAAACACAGGCACTCGCACCAAACAAAGGAGTGTGGTTCTGAACGCCATTCAAACCTAATTGGGAGCGTGGCGTATCGTGCTCTGCCTGGTGCGTCAGAGCTTGACATCTGCCAGCTCTTAATGTCCTGCAGACTGCATTGTTTATTATGGGATGAAATGGAAGAGAGTAAGGCACATGAAAGAAGCTGGGCATGTCTGTCCCTTTGTTACATTTCCTTGTGCTGCCTTTCTGGCATCCATAGCTGTTCAGGACATAAGCAGAGCTGGCCAAGGAGCTGGGCATTGCTGAGCTGAGCTGGGCTGGGCTGGGAAAACACTTGATTGTCTGTCTCGTGCAATTATTTCAATTGCTTTTGGAGGGAAAGTTGAAAGGGAAACGGGGGAGATCAATAACTCATTAGACGGAGACTGCTGGCGAGTTCAGCACGACCCGAGGAATGTGATGGCCGGACGGAGAGAGGGAGCCAGGGCTGTTTGAGCCACTGGCAGCTCGCGATGTCCACAGACACTGTTTCTCTTTCTCTCTCTCTCTCTCTCTAACACACACACACCCCGCCATTCATCAGCACTCCGTGTGCCACAATGGCCTCACTTCCTCAGCAGCCGGCGCTTTGAGGGATCACAATTTAAGCAGCCTTGCCAGCTCAGTTTCTCTCTGTTCATGCTGTCAAGCAGCAGCCGAATAATACCACGCCAGATTCAACTGCACCCATTGAGCAACCACTGCTGCCGGCAGCCAGGACTGCCAACCTTCAAAAACCCCACACCAGCCCTCCCTCCCCCGACACACCCATCCAACTCCCCTGCCCCCCACTCTCCGAGCTCTGCACCACCATGCCAACCCTGAACCCAAACACCCCCACCCCCACCCCCACCCCCCTCCCCGCTCTCCCAGCCCTGCACTGCCATGCGCTGCCATCCTGGAACCCCATCTGGGTATCACATTCTGACAGGTCCCCAGTGGCACAGGGGACCACCGCCTGGTGGAACTGACACCGCGCTTGTGACAGCCTGCCAGCCAGCACAGGCCATTTGTACAGATTCCCGTGCCATGACTTTGGCTAGTGAGCTGCAGTGCTACCCTGACACCGCCAGCCTTTTGTTGGCAAACACTTGCAGCGCTAGCCTGTATTATGTGCATGCTGCAACACTGAGAATGCCATTCAGGCCAAGTGGATTGATCGAGGCATTAAATGCGCAAACTATACACGCCCACACATACATTTACAAATAAACAAACACGTGGACACACACACACACGCTCTCTCTCTCTCTCTTTCTGTCCCTCTTACACACACACGCACAAGCTTCATTTTCCCTTGATATCACACACATACACCACCAGACACTCACGCACTTGGCCACACAGTAACCCAGTTTTAACCGGACAGCCACACATAAAGTAAAAGATGCACTAAAACCAGACGGGTGTGTGTGTGTGGTGTGTGTGTGTGTGTGTGTGGCGTGTGTGTGTGTGTGTGTGTTTGGGGAGGGAGAGAGAGGTGCGCTCATGGTCACGGTGGCAGAGTGTCCCCCATCCGTCTCTGGCAGCGTGATTCCTGAGGGCCAAGCGCCTGTGACATCTGCTGCGGGAAGCGGTGGGGTCCAGGCAGTGTCATATCTGCAGAGTGTGGTTTCACAGTCCCGCCTGGTGATGATCGCTTATCCCCCTGCCACTGCACATATGCTCGGGACACGGAACAGTTGGACGTGGCCGTGGGCTAAACTGGGTCAGACTACCACAGATGGAGCCCAAAACTCCCAGAGGGTCACTATCAGCTGAATAACAACAACAACAATAACAACAAAAACACCACCTTCACACATACACACATGCACACACACGTGCGCGCGCACACACACACGCACACACACATACGCACACCCAGACAGCTGAATCTTGACAGATAAGGAGCATCTCGACCTACCCACGTCAACTTAAGGGCGGGCAACAACCAAAACAAACAGACAAAAAAAACACAGACAAAAGAAATGAAAAAAGAGGCCCAGTTCAAACTGGGTCAATAGGATATGCAATGCAGCACAAACCCTTCGCCTCTCCTTGTGTAATGTCTGGATCACTAAAGCAGTGATGGCTGTCAGGCTTTTGTTAGTCTCTCTCTCTTTCTTTCTCTCTCTAAGACATCACACATCAGTTCCATTTCACTTTGATTCATGCAAACCCTGCCAAATGCCTGGCAAAGAATGCCAATCCATGTTTCATTTAAAAAAATGTCCCGGTGCATTGCAGTCATTGAGGAGTATTTTCTCTCTCTTTGTTGGCTCCTTCAAAACATCACAACAGAAGTGATCCTTGGAGGAAGGTGGGGGAGGGCAGGTGGGGGTGGGGTGGGGACTGCATCCCTTGCTGAGGGAGACTACTTTGTAATCACCTCAGGACGCGGAAACGCTGACGTTTGGAAAAAAATGGCAGGCTTTGGGAATAGCCCCAGCAAGGTAGCATGTGGGACTCTCCTGGTAGACATTTTAATTAACGGTGCAGAATAAACCACACATGTTTTCGCACAGATGGAGAGAATAACTCATTATTGAGGTTCCCTGCAAGTCTCTACAAGGTGCTGAACGGCTCTGATCCAGCTGCAGCTATTAGTTTGTTGTTGTCAAATATCTTTCTTTCTCTCTCTCTTTCTCCTGCCCGGTTGATCCTCAGAGACATGACACAGGATACTCCCTCATAATAAACTTCCAAGTTTGCAATAATGTCCTCACTTTTGTAGATCTGCATGTCCTTTATCCGACTTCAATAAAACGAAGCCAAGTTTCAGCACAATAGTAATGAACATCCCATTAATCGGGGCTTGGAGAATGGCAATGGGTTAAGTAGGCATCCCAGCAGATCCTGGGGTTTATCCCAACCGCAAAGATATCTCTCTAACTAACCCCTCCTGTTCCACATGGGCACATGTGTGTGTGTGTGGCGAGGAGTCTGGAGTGAGTTTACAGTACTGTATCTCTTGGAAAGGAGTCAAGTTTGCAGCTGCAGCCCCGAATAATTCATTGGTCCCCTCTGTGCCCGGGAGGAGCCACAGGTAGTTGATGAAGTGGCAGTGCCAAACATCCCAACTGGCGAAGACAAAGCGCAGCTGCTGGGAGTCAGCGCGGCCAGATGCCGCCGCCGACGTGCCATGTGTTCCAAGCAGGGCAAGAGGGGGAGAGCTGCAACGCGTGCCAAGACATCCTCATCTGGTGCCAACCTGACACATGTTCTGGCAACTCCCCACAATTTCCAGCTCTCGATTCGGCTCTCTGAGAGAGAGCGAGAGAAAGACAGAGAGAGAGAGAGAGAGAGAGAGAGAGAGAGAGAGAGAGAGAGAGAGAGAGAGAGAGAAGGGGGCGTCTCTAGTCTCTTTCTCTTCCCCTCCCATCGACTTCTTCCTGTGACTCTCTTTGGTGTCTCTGCCTGACGATTGGAGAGTTTTGGCGCCCGCTGCCGGACATGTTGGCTTGCCCGCTTTGCTAAAGCGGTGCGTTGGATGCTAGCTTGTTGGCTGGCAGCCTGATTGCCAAGCGCCAAGCGTATGTTTACCAGGTCTGCCCACCCGCTGGGCTCCCCTCAGTGTGCCCCCTTTGTTGGTCCTCATTGATAATTGCGGGGTTAGCATTCCGTATTTTCCGCTTGCCCCGCGCCAAATGTGGGGCTGATGTTCGAAGCCAAAGCTGCAGATGCTAATCTGATTGATGATGGTTTTTGTCCTTTCGTGTGTTTTCAATCCTCCACCATTTCCAAAGAATCTGCCTCAAATTTTCGCATTGTTAAACAAAAATGCCGACACGGGGACTTGAATCCTCAGAGATTTCGGTTTTTGAAGTATTCCCAAATAGACATAAGCTCATCTGGTGAGATCCTCTCACCGTGTGTTTCCTTCCTGTGTGTATGGAGGGATTGGGTTTTGACGATACTACTGCACAAATTGGAGGGGAGATCCACAGACAAAGCTCCCAGTTTGCAGGAACATGCCATCCTCGTTTGCGATGTAGGGGTTTAGGGAAGTGAAAACTTTTTGAACGAGTGCCATGTCTGAACAATTCTTATCTGAGGCCCGCGAGTGCCAGCTGGTGGCTGAGTGCGCCCGTACTGAGACGTGCCAGAGCCAGTTGGCAGGCTGGCACCCTGGCACAGCCAATCCAGTGGCAGGAGATCTCTCCTGGTGTGAATCCACACACACTCTCTTTTTCTTTCTTTCTTTCTTTCTTTCTTTCTTTCTTCCTCTTTTTTCTCTGTCACACCCACACTCCCACAGCTCTCTTACCACACACACACTTGGCTGGCATTTTTCTGAAGTGACACATCCATCACAAGGGAAAACATGACATGACCATGCACTGTAAGGACAACTGTGTAACACATTTGTGACACAAAAAAATATACTGTAATTGTAGGATGTTACTGCTTGCCAAAATACTCACTGCTCTAAACATATTAAGTGTATGCTTCTCAACGCTTGTTTTCCTGTCATATGGTGTCTATGGGGTGTAACAAGTAAAGGTTTTCAGCTTTTGTTGTCGAAACAGAAACTTAGAAACAGTAACAGAAACACTGTGTGCAATGTGTAACAGTGTATTGTGTGGGCTTTTGTGTTTCAAATACTGTAGGATCACCGTTTGGTTTGTGGTTTAAGCCTTATGTTTGATAAACGTCAAAGGTGTACAATGTTCAAGAGACAAGATGTAGGCTACAATACTTGCTTGCCATGCTTTCATAACTAATGCACTTACATTTAAAATGTCCCGTTACAATTGATCCTACCGTTTTGAAATGTACCTAGTTACATTCATTTCTGTATTAAAATAGTTTAATAATGTATACTTACAAAACAATCTTGGGGCACTACAACATCAAAAAGGCTCACTGTAGAGTAATAGCGTACTGTATTATAGCGCATAAGTCTATTCAGTTTGAAAGGCAGAAAGTTCAACGCGGTACTTGTTTCTACACGGAAGGAAAAGGTGACGTACCGTACATATTATGACTTGTGGGGGTAAGGTGAATGCTCGCAGACCATATTGTTTCCCTTAACCATGGAATTGTTCCGAATGCACGTAGAAATGTGTTCAGTTCATTAATAGATATTACACCGCAAACGCTTTTTGGCAGCTCCTTAAAATCAGCGAAAACCTGGAGGTTAGCCGATAAGCTCACTAGCATGGTATGTTGCTAGCTACAGAGGTAAACCCTGCTTGCAAGCTCAGCCAGCAGTGTAGCTTTGACAGCTAGATGTCATTGTGACCATTTTTAAACACTCATCGTTTACATCTGCATGAGTGTTATCTGTATAGGTCTGCTGCGGTCTTTGCGGCTTCTGGTCCTTTTGGTATGAAATGCTTTAGTAATGCAAACGTGTTATTTGACTCAAGGACAACGAACAAGTATAAGACAAAGTGAGACCAGTTGTCAGAAGAGGTGCACGATTTGAGTTGCACACGATTTCACTTTTCCCCTAGTCGCTGTTCACTTGCAGTTGCATTGACCTGTGTATTTACTGTGCCTGTGTTTCATCAGGGTAATGGAAACAGGGCTGTCTTCTGGCCAGTCATATTTCTAAGCAGGTGAATCGATTATTTTGGGTAGATACATATATATGTATATGTCAGGAAGCATACATCCACAGAAGATCTGTGGTAGTTCCTCAAGATGTTTGGCGCAAGCTACCAGCCAAGTTCCTTCAAAAACTCTATGCAATAGACCTAGAAGAATTTATGCTCTTTTAAAGGCAAAGGGTGGTCACACCAAATATTGATTTTATTTAGGTTTCTCTTTTGTTCAGTCACTGCATTTTGTTAACTGATGAACATAAATGATTAACACATTTCTGAAGGCATTCCTAGTTGACAGCATTTTTTCCACACGTGCCTAAGACTTTTGCACAGTACTGTACATATATATACAGTGGTCCCTCGCTATATCGCAGTTTACCTTTCGCGGCCTTGCTGTTTCGCGGATTTTTTTAGTGCATGCAATCTCCTGTACAGTACAGAATGCGCTCAGCTTGTAAAATGTACATAAATCTTCCACCGCTAACTGTGTGACTCTGAAGTGCTGTATGTTTGCAAGTGTGAACTTTGCCTGTCTGAGAAAAGTGTATAAGTGTAGTGAGGGGGTTTACAGCCTTAAAACATCTATAATAATTGTAAAAAAAATAAATAAAAAATAATAATAATAATAAACTTTACTTGTATAGCACAGTTCATACATGCAAGATGAAGCTCAAAGTGCTTTACAGTTTAGCAGGGTTGTTACAAGACAACATTTCTTGCGGTTCAGTGGTGCCGGAGCAGATAAATACAGTAGCAAACTGACTCTTGCATGAACACAGGTAGGCAGTCCTTGTAGGCCTTAGTCAGCAATCTTTGTAGTCCAGTGGCGCTAGAACTATGCAATGCCCTGTTAATGTGGGTTTTTATGTGAGCATAGGTCGGCAGTCTTTGCAGACCAGAGGCACTAGATGAGTAAAGTTCATTTAGGCGCAGTCGGTTGTTAGTGTCCCCAGGGAGCAACAGGAGTGAGGAAAAACTCCCTGTTTGTGTGATTTGCGTGAATTCAGGAAGAAACCTCAGGAATCAGTGAGTAAAACTCCCTGTTTTTCTAGGAAGAAACCTCAGGCAGAACCACGTCTCCCAGGGAAGCCCATCTGCCGGGGCTGGTAACGGGAAGTCTGTGACTGTTTGAAGGGCCTTTGGTCTGGGCGGGGGAGTCTGGCTGAAGGGACTTTGGTCTGAGTAGTTAGGTATAGGCATGGTTGAATAGGTAGGTCTTTAGTTGTCGCTTGAAGATGTCGATGGATTCTGCTTCTCTGATTTGCTGTGGTAGGGCATTCCATCTCTTTGGGGCGTAGTATGAGAAGGCCGATTCCCCGATCCTTTTGGATGGTGCGTCTGGAATCCTCAGGAGACCGGCATCAGCGGATCTAAGGGCTCGTGCAGGGGTATAAGAGGATAAGGGGTATAAAAAATAAAGCTGACTACTTTGCGGATTTCGGCTATCGCGGGTTATTTTTAGAACGCAACTCCCGCGAATAACGAGGGACCACTGTATACATATATTTAAAGACACACAGACAAATTACATCAGTACTTTTTACATTATTAAGAACAATGTAACTCATGAAATGTTACAATGAAGTAAACTACAAAGGCATTTTCACAACATGTTTCTGTTATCACAATCAAGATCAAACACTTATTAGGGGCAGCAAAAATACTCAGTAAAATACACAAAATATACACAGACTAAAATAAACATCCAGCATTTTTGAAACCTGTGTTATTTCCAGGTCCACTATGGTGTTGAGTTGACAGGCATGAGCCAACTACCCTAACCGTTCTGTGGTCACTCGCTATGTTTCCATTGCCACTGACCTCACTCTTGGGCTGTCAGCTTTACCTGGTGAGAAGAGGAACCTTGAACAGATGGATGCTGGGTAATATAGTGCGGCGGAGGGCATTTGTGACCGCTGGAGTCAAGCAAGCCTCTGCTAGACCAGGAGGTAAAGTCACCCCTGTGTTCTCCCCAGCGTTGGGATTCAGCGACAGGACTGCCATAGTGGACAGCAGTGGTAGCCACACTTACAGAGACCTCTATGCCAGCAGCTGGGGTTTGGCGGACCGCATTGCTCAGACCTTGGGCTTGGGCTGCGAGTCTGGAGATGTTGGTGGTCAGCGGATATCATTTCTCTGTGCCAACGATGCATCTTACAGCGTGGCGCAGTGGGCGTCCTGGATGTGCGGGGGCACAGCCGTACCCCTCTACCACAAGCATCCGCCCTCAGAGCTGGAGTACATTATCACCAACTCCCAGAGTTCACTGCTGCTAGCAGGGTGTCCGTATGTTGACACACTTCAGCCTCTTGCTCACAAACTGGGTCTCCCATGCCTCCAGCTGCCTGCTACCTCCAGTCTGACCACGCAGGAGACTGCAGCAGGCACAGACCGACTCCCAGTCGTGCCTGAAAGTGATTGGGCACAGAGGCCAGCCATGATCATCTACACCAGTGGGACCACGGGCAGGCCCAAAGGAGTCCTTCACACCCATAGCAACATACAGGCCATGGTAAGAGTCCCACTAACTTTGTCAGTTTCCTCTCATCTCATGTTGAGCACTGTTGGTCTACAAAAAATCCTAAAATTCTCTGTAGGACATGAGTCAGGCAGTTCACTCAAATGTAGGCACAATTTAGCCCATTGTAACGCCCATGGGGGATAAAAAGAAACTAAAAAGACAATATGAAAAAGGTGACTTGTTTTGCCTTTTCGCAGTATTGCAGCACTGGTTTGTAATAGCTTTGCTGTGTATTTGATGTATTTAATGAATGGGATGATAATGCTAATTATTTTTCCGTCCTGTATTTTAATGTGGGCTAGCGTAGTCGTGGAAGTGTGCTGTGGTCAGATGGGTGCCGGGGGAGGACTGCAGAGAAGTGCTCTGTCTCTCTGCCCTCTGGGCTGAGTGCTAGCCTGCACTACAGCCTAAAAGCGTGCACAGTGTCATTTTGCTTTTGTTCCACATGAGCTCTTCAAATAATCACCCAAATTATTTCATTATCTGTGCTACTTCAGGCAGTAAGGGGTTTTCTTTCTTTCTTTCTCTCTTTCTTTCTCTCTTTCTTTCTTTCTTTCTTTCTTTCTTTCTTTCTGTCTTTGTATTTTTTCTGTCTGTCTTTTTTTTCTTTTGTTTTTATCTGTCTCTTTACCTTTTTATCTCCTTTCTTCCCACCTGCCTTAGTTTCATTAGTCGTTCATTTGTTCATACATTAATTTGTTTGTCCATCCATTCATTGTTTTTTTTCTGTCCACCTGTCCCTCTCTTTTTGTCTGTCCTTTGTGTCTATTTTCATTTAAATGTTTGTTTAGCTTTCTATCTTTTTCTGTCCACCTGTCTTTCTGTCTGTCTGTCTGTCTGTCTGTCTGTCTGTCTGTCTGTCTGTCTGTCTGTCTGTCTGTCTGTCTGTCTGTCTGTCTGTCTGTCTGTCTTTCTGTCTTTCCAATCCCTGTCTCTTTCTGTCCCATCCCACCCCCAACCCCAAAAGCTTGACCTGCATGCCCAACAGAGTGGAAAATTAGATCACTCTCAATTAAGGGGGAGCTTGATTTGAAAAATGACATGCCCAGGGAGCCTGGCGACGGCAGAAGGCTTGACTTCTGGCACCCGCCACTCTCATCACATCCAGCTGCTTGAGGAGCGCACGGCCCGCTGGAAGGCGTTAAGTCAGCTTAACTGGCAACACAGTCAACTCTTGCCACTCGCTTGCAGCCGCCTGATCCGGTCACGGAGCTAACAGGCGACCGAATGCAAAGCAGGGGCGACCTTTTTACCCATTTAAAGATAATTGTCACATAAACGGCTTTGCTGTGTGTGCTCAGATGAATGTGTCACTGTGATATTTTCCTCCTATACAGGGAGGAAAAAAATGTTACAAAAAAGAGAAAAAGCTGCAGTAATTGCTATTAAAAATACATCATTGTTGTGCATTAAAAGATAGATGTGTTGGATGACTTGGCACCGGCAACATTATGCATGAAACAACTTCACCCTCCTCTCAGAGCATTGTCCTGTCTGACCTATTTATATTAATGAGAGTGGCGGGACAGATTGAGAATGGTTGATAATGTGTAGCATATTGTTCCGTGACAGCCCTGTCTCTATTTGTCAGTGGTCTGTCACAGAAGTGGACGAGAAGTGGGGTGAGGGGGATTGCTCCCAGCCAGCACAGGCAGGCAGGCAGGCAGCACAGGCAATTGGGTGTAAATCATTTTGAACAAAGGGCCCTGCTGACCTCAATGGGGAGGCGAGTGCATGGAGGAGCAATTCTTGCTAAACGTCTGACAGGCAGTCATCAGCCCAGCAGCACATGATGGAGATGGCCGTGTCCACCGGCTCGCGCTTCGCACAGCGGCTTGTTTGTTTCCCTCGTCCTTGCTCTCCAGAGGCCGCACAAGCCCAGTTACTGAAGCTGCAGTGTGTTTGTGTGTTTGTGTGTGTTGTGTGTTTGTCTGTGTGTGTCTGTTGTGTGTGTTGATTCTAGGTCACGCACCATTAGCTCGTAGCACATCTCATACCTGTCTAATTGGCACCATGGGATGTGATGCTGCTGGATTGCTCTGTTGTGACTACTTTTCTGAAATGTGCCAAAAGCCAATTCTTTGTTTTTCCACCTCCTTCCCTTCTCGGCCTTCTTTCTGCCACTCAGGGCTCATTTCCACCGCACTCTCTGCGTGTTCAGCGCGTGGCTGTATTCTGTCCGTATTCGTTTAGAATGCACGTTAACAGATTAGACCATTTCCACCGCAAGCGTGTTCTGAGTGTATTCTGTCCCTATACAAACCTATTGTATACGCCCACGCGCTGAACACGGCTGCGCGCTGAACAAGGCGGTGGAAATGAGCCCTCAGTCTCCATGTTTGCCACCCTAGGTCCAGGGCCTGGTGTCGGAATGGGGGTGGTCCAAAGACGATGTCATCCTCCACACCCTTCCTCTCCACCATGTCCACGGCATTGTCAACAAGCTGCTGTGTCCTCTCTCGGTCGGGGCCACCTGCGTAATGCTGCCTGAGTTCCACCCTCAGAAGGTATGTATGGCCTAATGCCTATGTTCTCACAGTGTTTCCTGTTTTACTGGTGGTAGTTTTTTTAGTTCTTCACCCTTTCATCATTATCTGTAATAAACAGGCTTCTTGTAAATAGGATTACATTTACCGTCTATGTGGTACACACAATTGTACATTTCCTTTGTCCACACAGATTCCATACAGTCAAAGTATGGATTATTCCCTTGCCTGTCTGTTTGCTCCAGCTTTGTTAATTAAATAAGCACATTTGCCAGTTGTTATTAGTTGTTATGGACCAGTTGTCAGAAAATCAACACACTAACAGCTTATCTTTTTGCAGTACAAATTACAATATAATGCAACTGTATTTCAAGTCGGGAGCTAAATGTTTTTTGCTTTCCTGGGTGGAACGTAAAAGACAAGTACATACATGTCCACACATAAAAACACATACAGTATAATATCCCTTATCCCATGATATACCACATTATACACCTCCACAAATATACACATGCACAAACGGATCCCCATGACTACTACATTATACAGATACATATCCCCGTGGAAACAAATGAAGAAATACAGATCCCCATGACATATACAACACTATACAAATGTGGATAAGTATAGATCACACATACTTTCATACATATTCATGCAATTTAAAACCACACAGACTTAGAACTCTGGATTGCACTGGGTTTTATCTTAGTTGGTTCATCAATAGTTCAAAATGTGGATTGATGTACAAAAGATTCTTTTTTAAATCTGATCCTTTTGTGTTTACAAGACTGTTGGCACACAATTCAGTTAAATCCACCCATGCTCCTTAGGGCACCGGTGCCTTTTGTTTCAGCATGGCTGTTCTTAAGGCCACAAACAGCGACACTTCGGTCAGTATTTGTGTTGTGTGGCTGCCGCTGCACTGACCGGTAGTCATTAAGCTGAAGCGTGTAAACGGTGGAGTGCCGGCTGTGCTCGACAGTGTGTGATGGACTCCTAACTCCCCACGCCAGGCTCCACTGACCCATGCTCCTCCCCTCCCACCTCCCCTCCCACCTCCCCTCCCCTGCCCCCTGGGACCTCCCTCCCCAGACCTGCTCAATGAAGTTGTGCACGGAGGTGCTGTAGGACGGAGGTGGTGGTGGTGGTGGTGGGGTGTGTGTGTGTGTGTGTGTGGGTGCGGTAGGGTGGGGAGGAGAGGAGAGGAGAAGCGAGGAGAGAGGGTGTGTGTGTGTGTTGTGTGTGTGTCTGTTCAACCTTATCGGTTACTTGTCAGAGAACCGCACTAATTGTAGCCGTGCTGCTGTGCTGCCAGAGCTGTGGGCGTCAATACGAGCACCAGGCGCTGACAGGCCTGGGCTCCCACAGTGTGGGTCAGTGTGTGTGTGTGTGTGTGTGTGTGTGTGTAAAAGACAGAGAGAGAGAGATACACACACAGAGCCTCCTTCCCCCTGGAGGACTGTCACAGTAAGCGTTAGAGTCTGCGTGATGGATTGCCCCGCGTGGCTTTGTATCTGACCACGCCAACTCTGGCTAAGGGCTTTAGAACCAGATCAATCGATGGGCTGACATTGAAGAATGATACTCCCACTGTATTGTAGAGTGGGGGGTGGGGGCAGAATTGGTGGGGGTGGGGTTGGATTGGAATAAGAGTGTGTGTGTGTGTGTGTGTGTGTGTGTATGTGTGTGTGTTTAGGTGGGGTTAGATGGGTTTTAAAGGGTCTAGGAGAATTTAATGGTAGTCAAGGTTCTGATTGACAGGTAAGGACTGGAGAGGCCACAATAATAGAAGGCATTCCACTGCAGCATAAAGGAGCTCTCTTTCACCGTCTTTCACTCTCTTTTTCTTGTGACCTTGAAATCTCTCTCACTTTCTTTTTCTCTCTCTCTTCTCTGAGAAAAAAGCAACTTTTGTTTCGTGTAGATCAAAAAGAATTTGGGGATCGCTTTATCCTATGTCGGTCTTATCTGTGCTTTTTTTTCTTTTCTTAAAATATATATTTCCAAGGACTGCCGTGAAAAGAATTTTTAACAAAGCCAAAGAAAATCAATAATTGAGGCAGCACCAATAGACGTCAAACCATGCGAAGAGCACAATGCAGCCGGGAGAATAAAAAAGATATGTATTAAAATATTGATGCTGCCCCTGTGACTTCTCTTTTGGAGCTGAAGGCATTAGATCATTTTGATTAGATTTCTTTTGCCATCTGTATATGCACGCGCACTCCCTGGCTACACTGATGAGGGAGCACTAGTGTTTGTGTTGTGAATGGCTCGCTTATTCATCTGGGCCCATGCTCCACCCCACGTGCAGCCATCTTAAGCACACAGGGGGCTCAACTGCTGGCGTGTGATTGAGAGAAAAGAGCTTCCAGATCCGGGGAGATAAAGGCTTAGGACAAAGGCTAGCAAACTAGCCTAGCCTGTTATCAATCTGGTTTTCCCTTTAATTCTCTGTTTTCCCCTTTTCATTCTTCCTTGTTTTTTTCTTTTAAGCCAAGCTTGATTTCTCCAGGACTGGGGTTTCTAGTCATGTCATGTTCAATTCTCTTTGTCCAACACAGTTTGACTTCTCTGAGGCAAAGTCCACAGTTCCATTGAAGTGTTACATGTACTCTATTCTAATAATATAATAATAATAATCAGTATTCCTAAGTTGAGTTCTTGCCTGTGGTGGGCACAGAGAGGAGTGAGCTACTTTCCTCCCCAGTCACCCATCGCTTGACATCACTTGGGGCAGGGGCAAGGAGCAGCAACGCTGGTGGGGTAGGGAATGGGCAGTGTGTGTGGTGGGGTGCAGGGCAGATGGGGGGCCTCTCCACCTGAGTCCTCCACCCCCCTCAGCCTCCAGGTAGACGGCTGCTCTTTGACAGACATAAATTGCCTTTCCCTTTTCTATTGAGCGGGCACCCCTTGCCCGAACCACTCCATTGCGTTTTGATGGACACGGGCCTGAAAGCAACGTGCAGGAACATTAAATAACACACTTGTCGTGGCTACACTCTTTCTTTTTCCCCTGTGCTATCCTTCAATCTGGCCTTTTCAAGCCTTTCATCTTCTCCTCATGGTCGTATTCCATTTTGTTATTTTCTTTAAAGGCTGCAACATGTATATCTAGTCATGATTGCCATTAGTCAGTATTCAGTGAAAACGTAACTGACTTCTTGCTCTGTTAAGTATAGCCAACCAATATTTTGTGTGCGTGTGTGTGTGTTTGTATGTATGTGTGTTTGTATATATTACAGCGCACCTTGATGTATAGTATGCAGCTAAACTGCACAAACACTCCCCTCATGCACTCTGATGCTCTCCTTCCTCTTAAGAAGGTCATGAGCATTAAATACCAAGTCTTATACACACAGAATCACTATGCTTTTTGTGTGTGTGTGTGTGTTTAGGGAGTGTCTGAGAGGCAGGGCTGATGAAAAGAGATTGCCAGTATTAAGAGGAGGAAGAGGAGGGAATGACACAGCTCAGATACCTGAGGAAGGGGCAGAAAGGATGAGCAATGGGTTGTAGATAACAAGAAGTGTGTGTGTGTGTGTGTGTGTGTGTGTGTGTGTGTGTGTGTGTGTGTGTGTGTGTGTGTGTGTGTGTGTGTGTGTGTGTGTGTGTGTGTGTGTGTGTGTGTGTGTGTGAAGAAAGGCTGAGACATAGGAAGACTGATAAGAGTGGGGAAGGCAGTGAAGCAGCAAATAATGAAATGGAGAGAGTGTGTGTGTGAGAGAGAGAGACGGAAAGAGGAGGAAGAAAAAAAAGGTAGAAAATGAAGCAGGAGGGCTGGGGAGACGTGCGTCTCCCAGGGGGCGACAGAGCCAAAGAGAGAATCTGTCGTTCACCTTCAATTAATTCATGCTCCCCTCCCACTGTGTGCAGCAGGAGCAACCAGGCATGCGGCAAGCATAGCACTGTGTGTGTGTGTGTGTGTGTGTGTGTGTGTGTGTGAGTGTGTGAGTGTGTGTGTGTGTGTGTGTGTGTGTGTGTGTGTGTGTGTGTGTGAATGTATTTTTGTTTGTGTGTGCACCTGTCTGTCTGTGTGTTGCTGTCTGTCTGAATGTGTGACTCAGTATCTGTGTCACTATGAGACTGTGAATGCTTGTGTTTCTTATTGTTTATGTCGAAGAATGGTATATTACATTAGTAATATGTGCATAACAAGAATGTGGGTGTAACTGTTGTGTCTGTGCTCTTTCCACTAAGAATGATAATGTTTTAGTCCAAGCAGCTAATAAGTGTGAATTTAAATGTGCAAACGCGCACAAATAGTGTATGACAAGGGGAAAGGCTACGAGTGTTAAATATGAAATATGATTCATAACTTTGTTGCTATTATTTGTTAGTACAACAGCAGGTAAATAAGAGAACCGACTTATTGTCAGTCATGAGTTATACTACATTTTAGAGAATAAACAGCTAAGTGATAATAAGCGGTAGGAGTCATATATGCTGCAAATAATAGTTCTTTAAAAATGCAGCATAGTATAAAGTATATGTATGCACGTCTGCTTATATGTAACAAGACTTGAAGTTGACAGGAAGTTGACACGACCCCCAACAAGTTATTTGACCTCCCACCAATGGCCAGTGAACTTTTGTAAAGCTGTCCTTGCCCTTCCTTCCCTGTGCTACTTGTTTGGCCAAATATAGCTTGTTTGTGTGTTCGAACCCCCAGGTGTGGGAGCACCTGCTGAGCTCCAAGGCTCCCAGGGTGAACGTGTTCATGGCTGTGCCCACCATCTACTCCAGGCTCATCCAGCACTACGAGCAACACTTCACCCAGCCCCGTGTCAGGGACTTTGTCAAGGCCGTGTGCAAGGAGAGGATCAGGTACACAGCAGGCTGGCTCGCATGCGCCCCTGTAAATAGCACCACAATCATGCTGTCCCACTGCACGCACACACACACACACACACCTCCACACCCCCACACACCTCACACACATATTCACGTACACATACACACACATACACAAACACATCCACACACAGACACAGACACAGACACACTCACACACACAAGAGTCCCTTTTTGGGTCTTTGAGGTATGGATTTAAAGTTCTAGTGCATTCTGATGTGATAGATTAGATGCTATCTGTGAGTTAACTCTCAGTCCAATACTATCAGCCAGCACCAGTGATGTGTCCTACAGATGTCCCAGATAGCTGTTGCATTGATCGGAAAGTATATTGTATGGCATGCTTGTCAGATTTTTGTATCTTGAAGCATATCTAGCTTGCACTTACAGAGAGTAAAGCAGTTTGATTAGAGAATGTAGTAGTAGTTTTAACACATGTAAAATACACAATTTGCAGTTTTCTTTTTTATTCAAAGCATCTGAATGTGTGGTGAAATTCTAAATCTGCTAGTGGCTATGCCATTTTTTATTGTAGTATTGTAGTGTCCTAGTTGAAGGTTACGTCTGCATGACATTTGTTGTAGTGTCTTAGTTGAAGGTGAGGACTGCATTGTTGTGTTTTCAGGTTGTTAGTGATTTTACTAATGCACTGTGTTTGCACTGAGTGTTTCTGCTCTTATTTTCTCTAAGCAGATATAGGGATTGGTTTTGTAGTGTTACTGGAGAATAGTCATTTTTCTGCTATTGCAGTAGACAAATGGTTTATGCTTATGCTTTCAATAGATGTGTAGTGTATGTCTGTTTTTTTCTGTTCTGTTTTGTCTGTAGGCTGTAGACTAGTGCTGTGTGTTTGTTTGGTCTGTAGATTGATGGTATGTGTGTGAAAATGTTCTTCTGTAAACTGATGTTTGTTGTGTGCTGTGTATTGTGTGTAGACTGATGGTGTGTGTGTCTTTGTCTTCATGTTAAATGCAACACCTAGCTATTTGTTTTATTTGTGAATTGACCTTGAAAGGCGCCTTTTTAAATAAAATATATTATTATTATTATGTATATGTGTTATGTCTGTAGATGGAGTGTGCTTCTGTGTTGATGGTGTTTTTCTATGTAGATTGATTTTGTGTATATTGGTGTTTGTGTCTTTTCTGTACTGTAAACTGTTGGTGTGTGTGTGTGTATTTTGTCTGTAGAATGGTAAGTGGTGTGTGTTATTCTGTGTGGATTGATGGTGTATGTGTTTTGTTTGTACTGTAGGCCGATGGCGAGTGTGTGTGTGTATTTTGTCTGTAGATTGATAGTGTGTATGTATGTGTTGTCTGTACTGTAGGCCGATGGCGAGTGTGTGTGTGTATTTTGTCTGTAGATTGATAGTGTGTATGTATGTGTTGTCTGTACTGTAGGCCGATGGCGAGTGTGTGTGTGTATTTTGTCTGTAGATTGATAGTGTGTATGTATGTGTTGTCTGTACTGTAGGCCGATGGCGAGTGTGTGTGTGTATTTTGTCTGTAGATTGATAGTGTGTATGTATGTGTTGTCTGTACTGTAGGCCGATGGCGAGTGTGTGTGTGTATTTTGTCTGTAGATTGATGGTGTGTATGTATGTGTTGTCTGTACTGTAGGCTGATGGTATCTGGCTCGGCGGCGCTGCCTCAGCCCATCCTGCAGCGCTGGGAGGAGATCACAGGCCACGTGCTGCTGGAGCGTTATGGCATGACTGAGATCGGCATGGCTCTCTCCAACCCCCTCAAGGGGACTCGCACACCAGGTAGGCTACCCGCCCCTCTCTCAAATTCCCATCTTACACCTACCTATTCACACCAGGAGTGCTATGCCATGGCCCTTTCCAACCCCCCCCCCAAGGGGGCACACACAAGAGGCACCCCACACAAACGCACATCTACTGTAACACCTACCTGGCTATTTACACCTGGAGCGCTACAGCATGACTAAGATTAGCGTGGCACTCTCCATCTCTCCATCCCCTTCAGGGAGGGCCGCATACCAGGTACTCCACTGAGGTACACCTGGACGAAGGAATGAATGCACTGCACGTGTGCATAGTAATTGCTAATCCAATGACATCAGAGATATGAACAACACTCACCCTGCTCAAACCCATTGTGAAATTTCAGCTCGTATGTTTCAACAACCCTAATATTTGAATCTACAGTTTCCTTTATGTTAAACATAAAATTTGCATGAACTACCAAAATGAATGGTTGATTTGGTACTTTATAGTACCTGTTAGAAAAAAAAAAGTAGAGCGTAGATAGGCTGTCATGCAACTGTTCATTTGGCTACTAGACCATTCCCAAGCACATTGATATGGATAGACCAACTTTTCTTTTGAGATCTATATCAAGAGTAGCCTGTTCCTAGAACGTTAATGCCCACCTCATCAGCCAATCAGAAAAGATAATTGCATTGGTAAGGGAGATAACATTTAATTAGAAGTGGTGATACAGTATAATGAGGTTCATCCAAATTAGATGGAGAGGACTACATGTGATTGTCAGATGTTGAAAAATCAACACAGATTGGATTTAAATGAAAGGAAATGTCAGAGTGCCTCCTTCAAAACAAATTCTGTGCAGCACCTATCACTTTCATCAGGCATCCAGGCATCATCAGGAAACACCGCCCTAAAGGTTTGATGATGGAAACTTTAATTAAATTTCTATAAATAAAAAAGTTCTTAAGTTAGTAATTTATTTGTGATATATTGTGTTAGCCTGCATGGTAATTTTGTGGTGAAATACTGTGTCCTGCATTGTGGAGGTTCTGCATTGCATAATGGCATCGCAGTGATGAACTGCAGCTCATTGGTGTTTAGGCTCTTTAGTGCCATCGTTGGCCTGGAGGTTAAGCTCAATCTGGCATCTAAGTGGCTAATCTGGAAAGCCAAGCCAGGATGTTATTTTAATATAATAAACGCGTTGCTCATCAAATGTATTTTGTTAAACAGCAGGTGCAACCTTCAGCATTTTGAACCAAACAATGTCATAAAATTGCGCAACAGCTTTTTTATGCTTCGCTCTGAAGGCAAAACATCATTGCTGCAGCCTTTGCCAGATTTGTCCTTCACGGTGGCAGGCTTGTGCTTAGTGAACTCTGAATGGCTTAGATTGAATGTAAGCAAGTGAAAATAATCGATCAAAAATGACTAGACTTCCCCTAGGAAGATTGCTAACCAACACAGTCTTTGAAGTACACCTGCTCAAAAATGTACCTTGCCTTCTGAGTTCACTGCTGCATAAATACAGCTTCCAGGTTTGTTTTTCTGCTGTGTTTTCTAACAGCAATCCAGGTCACCTATTTGGTATTGTAATGTGCAATTATAGAATTGTGAGAAAAGTCACAGCCATTTTAGTTGTGAAATAGTTTACACGTTTTAGATATTTACATCCCATGAATGTTAACTAGTTAGAAAAAATACATTTTTGGCTCAGGTACATTTTTCTGCTCCTTTGTCTCTTATTTTATTCAGAGCTGTAAGATTTGTTTTTTTATTTGCTTTTTAATTGAGGACTTCTCCCCCTTGTGTTTTGTTGAAATGTATTGATGTGTACGTGAGTGAGTGCGGTACGTGTGTGCGGGACTTTCATGTTTGTTTCTGTCATAACAGTGCCGAGCGGTGACGTGTGCAGTGCTCTGAACGTCGCCCAAGGTCTGACATGAGTGCTGTTGTGGTGGAGGGCGTTTGCCTCTTCTCTTTTTTCTTTCTTTTGTTTGTCTTTTTCGAGCGAGGGCCCCACGGGGCAGCAGAGAGACTCCGGCGGCCCGACTGCCATTTGAGCAGCGCGTGTCAAAGCCCAAAAGCACCCCTACCCCTCCGCCACCAAAAGCACCCTCTGTCCCCCCCTACAGCCCTCTAAACAGCGGGAATAAGAGGGAGGGAAGGGGGAGATGGTGTGTGTGTGTGTGCGTGTGCGTGTGTGTGCGCAAGAGAGAGAGAGCTAGAGAGGAGGAGAAGACAGGAGAAGACATTGTGTGTTTGTGTCTGTGTGTATCTGTGTTTTTTTTGTGCGTATGCATGTGTGTCTATATTTCCCAGATGTTTTCATGTCATCACCATGTTTGTTTCTATAAAGTTTTAATGCGAGAGATGGCTCTGCTGCTAATTTAACTTTCAGAAGCTGGGTCTTAGTCTCTCTGCCAAGCCTATATATACATACGTGAGCAGAGTTCTTCAGTTTTCATTATTAGCGCAGGTTGCAAGCGGGGAAAACAAAGACAACAGGTTGCACTGAATCCTCAGAGGTGGTGATTAAGAGAAGCGCGGCGCAGTGCTGTGTGTTGACGTCGGTGCGCTTTCTCGACCGCGGCACCAGCGAGGTGGGCGATAGAGAGGCTGCTGCATCTGCCTCTGTTCTTAAAAAGTAGGTTAAAGCAAATCAATATCACTTGCCTCGCTTCGCACACACACAGAAATACTAATACACACTCACCAGAGCAAAGTAAGTCAACAATAAATAGAAATAGGAAATTTATTCCAGGGAGGCTGGAATTGCAGGATGTTTTAGTTTCTGTATATTGCATTGTTCGGTAAGATCACAACGGAGGAATATATATACAGTACAGGCCAAAAGTTTGAACACACCTTCTCATTCAATGTGTTTTCTTCATTTTCATGACTAGAATATAAGACATGTTTTAAGTTTTTTCACAGTTTCTTGTTAAGTACATAATTACCTCCAAGGTGGTTATGTTTTTGCCGGTGTTGATTTGTTTGTTTGTCTGTCCGTTAGTTAGTTTGTTTTTTTGTTTGTTAATAGCGTAACTCAGAAAGTTCTGGACGGATTTCGACGAAATTTTCAGGATAGATCAGAAGTTGGCCAACTTACAACTGATTAGTTTTTGGTGGTGATCTGGATCACCATCAGGATTAAGGATTTTTTTTAAAGGATTCTTCACCATGCGCAAGAGGGCCAATTTAGACATTTTTGCTCATAACTCTAATAACTAATAATGTTCAGAATGCTCGTTTACCCATCAAACGTGTTCATTCACAGTTTTGATGGTTTCAGTGAGAATCTACAATGTAAATATTCATGAAAATAAAGAAAACACATTGAATGAGAAGGTGTGTCCAAACTTTTGGCCTGTACTGTATTTTAATTCTGTTGTACTTCGTTACCCTCGTTAAGTTATTGGTTAGTGATTTTGTTTGTCCAGTAGAACAGTCATTTGACCAACTCTTTTAGTGCCCTTTCTTTTTCTAGTTTATATCCTTGTCTGTGTCTATTTTTGTCTTTCTGTCTGCCTCTGTGTCTTCTCCCTCCCTCTCCTCTCTCTCTCTCTCTCTCTCTCTCTCTCTCTCTCTCTCTCTCTCTCTCTCTCTCTCTCTCTCTCTCTCTCTCTCTCTCTCTCTCTCTCTCTCTCTCTCTCTCTCTCTCTCTCTCTCTCTCTCTCTGCGCCCTCCATCCTCCCTGGCAGACAGGAGACACATGTCCTCTCTCAGTGGCATGACTGCAGGCCTCCTCACGCTCTTCTCTCCTCTGTCACTCTTCAGGCCCCCTCGGGATGCTCTGACCTCCACCCCCCTCCACGCTCCATTCCTTCCCCCTTTCTCCTTTTCTCCCCCTTCCTTTCTGTCTGCCATTTTGATTGTTTATCGTTTACCCCCCATGCTCTTACTGTTCTTCGTGTGGTGTTCATGTGCGTGTGTGTGTGTATGTGTGTGTGTGTATCCCTCTCCAGGGTGTGTGTGAAGTAACCGTGAGTGACAGGGGGCTTGTGGTGTGAGGTTGAGGGCTGAGAGCAGTGTGTGTGTGGGTGTGTGCGTGTGTGTGGGTGTGTTTGGGAGACTATGTCATTAATATGGGCTTTGTGCAGCTGTTTGTAATGGCTTGTTTAGGAGGGTGTCTGTGTGTTTTTCCAGGGCCCGTAGCTATAGGCCGCACTCAGGCACATTTATACTTCCGCAGCCACATATGAACCATAGCCCTGTCTATAGCTCTGTGTGATCCAGCAATTGTTTGCTTCCTACGCACATACACATTTACATTCACACAAATCAACCACCCACTCATAAACTGAGTCTCTATCGTACACACACACACAGACACACACACTGAAACACACACAGACACACACACATACACATACATAAACACACACACACACACGCGACCTTGGGCACTTCTATTAGCATTCTGGTGCTGGCTGCACTCGGAGCCCTAAAAGCCATATCCAGCCATCAGCGCCACCCAACAGGGCCCTGCCAGTCAACGCATGAGAGGAGCTGCACGCCCATATTGCCATGGTGATTTGCCTCCCTGTGTGAGCACAGTGTGTGTGTGTGTGTGTGTGTGTGTGAGTGAGCGCAATGTGATTGTGTGCGTGCAGTGTGTGTGTTTATGTGCGCACAGTGTGTGTGTATGTGCGAGAGTGTGCAATGTGTGTGTGTGAGTGCAGTGTGTGTGTGAGTGCAGTGTGTGTGTGTGTGTGGGAGGGGAGGGCTGGGATGGGGAGTTGAAGTAGGTCTCTATTACTGTTATTACATTATTCTGCCAGGAGGCGCTCTTTATGCCCCATCATTTCATTAGTTATTTTTAGACTATCACTCACACACACACACACACACACACACACACACACACACACACACACACACACACTCACACACACACACACACACACACACACACACACACACACACACACACACACACACACACACACACACACACACTGGGCCTTACACACTGGACCCATTCAGCTTACTACACACATATACACACTCACATACACACACCACATCTCATTGTGACATAAATTGTGAGCGCTAGGGTTTGTGGTTACGTTGCGAGTGTCTTTGTGTCTGTATGTCTATGTGTCTGTGTCTATGTGTGCGTCTATGACTCTGTGTGCGTGTGTGTGTTTAAGGACGACAAATGACAATCAGAGGCAATGTGTCTGCATATTTGCACTCTTACATTTGTTGTTTATGTCTATGGAGCAAGAGAGCCAGTAGCAGACAGATGTGTGGTGGTGGTGTGTATGTGTGTGTGTGTGTGTGTATTTATGTATGTGTGTGTGGCTGTAGGAGTGTGGGTGTGTATGTGTGATGTCTGATTAAATTAATAAGACTCATTTTTCGGTTTGCTGTGGAGCTGTTTAGGTAATTGCTGTGAACTACTTATCTGTGATGTAAGGTGGAACTTTGTAGCAAAGCTGGGAATGTGGTGCAAGCGTATGCAAGGGATATCCTCTCTCTTCTGCAGCTGGCCTACAGCTGTTTCTATGCCGCATGTGTGCACATTTAGACAGAGAGTTTTGAACAGATGTTTAAAAACATGCTTTTTGCAAATGTTGAACCTGAGAAAAGGAAAATGGAGCTGTTCACATGCCACGCCCCTCCTTCAGCCCTGTTCAAAGACATGGCGTACACACCAAACTAGTTTTTCCATTGTTCCACAATGTAACATGGAGGTAGGCACTGAAACTTGGCAATGCGATTTCATGGTGCTAAGAATAATTTATAACAGTGTATGTTAACAAAAGACATGACACCATTATTACCACATCATTAAAATGTTGAATAAACATCGGAGGATTATATATGTTACCTTATGTTTGTGAGAACATACAGTACTGTGCAGAAGTTTTAGGCAGGTGCCTTGTAATCAGCATCAATTCACACAAAGAGGTACACGCAAAGTCATGGATTTTGTAAGATTATAGTCAGGTACATGATCAACCAATTATACCATATTGGTGGCATACTGTATGTGAGGAAGCCTATATCCACAGAACATCTATGGTTAGTTTTTCAAGATGTTTGTAACAACCTACCAGCAGAGTTCCTTCAAAAACTGTATGCAAGTATACCTAAAAGAATTGATGTTCTTTTAAAGGCAGAGGGTGGTTACACCAAATATTGATTTGATTTAAATTTCTCTTTTGTTCATTCACTGCATTTTGTTGATTAATGAAAATAAATGATTAAGATTTCCATTTTTGAAGGCATTCCTAGTTTAAAGCAATTTTTCACACCTGCCTATAACGTTTGCACAGTACTGTAATTTGGAATATTATGCCAGTATTGTTGCATAATCCTGTTTTTGTGTGTAGCATGTACATATGCTAAATTTGAGACAATGTACTGTGTTTTGTAATTGTAATTTTAAAAGTAGAAGTTTTTTTGTAGAAGCTTTATTGTCGCTATATAAAGTATAGTGAGATGTCGTTCGGAACACCCCACAGATGCACAAGAAGAAGCAGTATATGAGAAAAGAATAGAAATGGATAAGAATGGGTAGGTAGAAATAAAATATAGGTTCAGATTTACAGAAATATATACAAGCAAGACTATAAAACAATATAAAACAATATGTACATTTTACAATACCAAGCTATGGATAAATAAATAAGGTGCATGTGTGTGTGTGTGTGTGTGTGTGTGTGTGTGTCGGTGGCAATGTGTGTTTTTGTTTTTGTCCATGTAACCCATCTCTTCATCTTCTCCTTTGCTTGGCCTCCCTCTCCTGCAAATCATTCTCCTCTTGTCTTCTGCCTCAGAGTTTTCTCTTCTCTGCTTTGAAATAGGAGTCAATCTCAATTCCCGCAAAGTACAGCAACTCAAGAAACCTCAAATATCGCTCAAGGTCCTCTTAGATGCAGCTGGAGAGTGAGACAGAAAGTGTGTGTGTGAGAGAGAGGGAGGGAGAGTGTGTGTGTGTATGTGTGTGCGTCTATGTGTGTATGTGTGTGTGTGCTTCTGTGTATATGTGTGTGTGTGTGTGTGTGTGTGTGAGTGAGCGAGTAAGGGGAGAAAGAGAAAGAGTGAGTGTGAGATTGCCTGAGCTCAACTATAAATGGATTTTGGTGACTTTCTGATTGAGGGGAGAAAGTGCTTTTTATCATCCCATCCTTGTCAGCTTTTTGGTTTCTCTGGGAAAGGACACTCGGCTGATAATCCAGCGCACTGGCCTTCTGAGCAAAAAAAAAAAAAAAACAAAGATAAAAAGAAGAAAAACAAAACACACATGAAAAAAATGAAAGCAGAGAGGACAAAAAAACTGAAAACAGGGGCCACGGGGCTGTCAGATAAAGGCCAAGTGCAGTGAGGGCCGTTAGCTGTCAGGGGCTGTGGCTAGAGGCAGACGCATGGTGAGTGAACGAGACCTCGCTGCCATCTCCTTCTATTCATCTCAGTCAGAGCGTACACACTACAGCCACACTCAACAAAACACACACACTAGTCCAACTCAACACACACACATCGCTCCACTGAAAATAGCATAGAGTAGAGTAGAATAGAGTAGGCTCGTAACAGATGCTTGTGTTGGCGTATAGATGTTAAACCTTTAAGAAGGGCTGGAGTAGGAGGGGTAATTGCTCCAAATCGGGAGGATTTTGGTGGATGTTTGTGTAATGAGTATATTGGAATGATTGTGCGGGGCATGATAACTTTATTAGAATGCATGGTGAGTTTGCTTGCATCATTAAATAAGGCTATTTACATATGTTTGTGAAAGTATATTTTCTGAACAGGCACTGAAATACATAGGACATAATAAAGATATACAATTCTTTTTATGGCGACCATATCTACAAAAGGTTTACAAAAACTGACATGTTCCCTTGTTTTCAAAAGAAAATTTTGACTTAAAATTTACCAATTTAGTTGATGAATTGTGTTATCTGCAACTAAAAAAATGTGATTTAGGATGGTAATAAGCAGCACATTGATATTTTTTTCTAAACGCAATATAGAAGACATTGACTGAAAACTGAAACGGCGGATTATAGGTTCTCACTCAATCCCGTATAGAACGCTGCATCCTGACATCCACACAAAATGAAATGGGAGGCCCCAGTGCCTATGTGTAATGTAAAGGCAGTTATAGGATTATTGGAATCACTAGTAAGAGAATCAGATAGGTCACAGGTCTTTAGCCGCTGGGGCTAATGAAATTATACCCATGAAATACACAGTCTCATCAGCAGCAGTGTAGAGGCTTTAGGATACTGGCTGCCAAGGCAGACTTTCAAAGAAAAAGCCACATCCAGGGGTACAGTGGCACAGTGGTTAGAGTATCCGACCATGAACAGGCATCTGCCCATGGGGACCCAGGTTCGAATCTGGCCGGCGGTCATTTCCCAACCCTACCCCATCTCTCTCTCCCACTTACTTCCTGTCACCGTCTTCACTGTCTTATCAATAAAGCCATAAAAAGGCCAAAAATACTTAGAGAAAAGAAAAGGCCACATCGAAGAGTCACGCCAAGAGTCAAGAGAAAACCAAACCAAAATTGCAACTATATTTTAGATAGACAAATCTTTGGTCAGAATTTGGAATTAGAAAAAAGAAACTTTATTAACCACAAAACAAATAAGGCTAATAGATGCTGGAGGGTTTGGCAACATTTTTTTAAGCACAGTAGCGAAAACATGATTGTCTAAAATATGTTGCTGGTATGATAGTAAATTTGTTCAAATGTAATTGAATCTTTTACATGGAAGGATAGAATTAATGACCATGCCTTTCACAGTGGATAGCACTTCAGGGCAGATAGTATTGTCCTCCAACAAAAAAAAGAACCATCAAAATATCGTGATTCAAATGTACAATTTCTGGTAATAGATGAGGGCACATTCTCAAGCACATTCTTTTCAAGTATGACTTACAGTTTTCATCTTTCACCATCTTCACTAAATACTCAATAAATTGTGTCTGATTCTTTGATGGATATGGGTTTTGTCAGAAAATGTGTAATTTTACAAGGGATTTGAAATGTTTTAGTGATGTTGTAAATTGTGTGTGTGTGTGTGTGTGTGTGTGTGTGTGTGTGTGTGTGTGTGTGTGTGTGTGCATTTGCAGGAGCTGTGGGCAATAAGAATTTATTTGATACAAATATGAATACAAATATTGTGTTGTGACATTACATGATTGATTCCAAACGTTTGACTTTGATTGTATTTTGTGTGTATGTATGTATGTGTGTGTGTGTGTGTGTGTGTGTGTGTGTGTGTGTGTGTGTGTGTGTGTGCATGCGTCTGCAGGAGCAGTGGGTACTCCTCTTCCTGGTGTGGAGGTGCGCATTGTCATGACCAACTCGTCAAACACCACCATAGCTGAGGGCAACCACAAGGAGACCTGGGTAAGTGCCCCGTGCAGCCCCCACACCTGCCCTGAACGCCCCTGCCCTCTGCTCCTTCCCTCCAGCTGCTCAGCACTAGCACACCCGGTGACGAATAGCTGCCCCACAGCATAATATTAGTCCACTTAGAATCATGAAACAGGCTATTGCATCATCGAACAGTAGGCATTTGATCTTTTTTTAAAACCAGTGTTGGTAAAATGTTTTAAGACCATGGCTATTGTGATATTGCAAATTAAATATCGGTACCTTCAATTGAATTGAATTTCTTTATTTGTCCTGTCCATACACAGTGAGTAATGTGATGCTGTTTGGTTGAATTCCCAGTTTGGGTTAGGGGTCAGGTGGACTATTGGGACTGATCATAGTTGGGTTCCGGTTACTGTGTGAGTCCTCGACTATTATTTGACAGTAAGGGCTTGGGGACAGATTTTATATGAAATTCTACTTCGGACTGGCTATTTACAGTTTTATATATTATTTACTACTGGACAGGTATTTCACACCATTCACATTATTAGGTGTGTGTGTGTGTGTGTGTGTGTGTGTGTGTGTGTGTGTGTGTGTGTGTGTGTGTGTGTGTGGCCTCAGGTACGTGCGGGGCTGGAGTGTAAAGAGGGGGAGCTGATGGTCCGTGGGCCCTCGGTCTTCAGGGAGTACTGGAACAAGCCCCAGGAGACGGCTGAAGCCTTTACGGACGATGGCTGGTTCAAGACAGGTACAGCAGCACACAGTCCACCCCACATCGCAGTACTGCACAAAAACACAACACCGCACTAAAACAAAGTACCTCACTAAAACACAATACCCCACTAAAATACAATGCCTCACTAAAATACAATGCCTCACTAAAAGACAGCAACTAGAGCCTCAAATTAGGCAGTGCTACACTTTCTGGTACCCTACCT
>CM050207.1:26696907-26709407 GCA_027475355.1 Coilia nasus
CACGACACAGTTAATTTCTGCACTGTCTCACACATAAAGGCTGAATATCTCTCTCACACACACACACACACACACACACACACACACACACACACACACACACACACACACACACACACACACACACACACACACACACACAGTAGCGGTGCTATGAGCCAGGGGCTGTGAGGGCTTGAGTGTTAACACAGTGGACAGGGGGGTGAATGAGATGGGCTGGGATCTGTGTGAGTGTGTGCTGGTCAGACACTGACCCTCTGCAGCTCATCTCTCAGCTCTCACACACTCACACACACACAAGCACACACACACACATACACACACATGTGCACACACACACACACACACACACACACACACACACACACCCTATTACTTCCCATCGGCATCAACACACACACACACACACACGCACGTTCACTAACATACCTTTTTCTGTTTGCCGTTGGCACTGTTTTTGTGCAGGCACTCGCGAATGCACCCAATCATTCTGTCACACACAGTTACACAAATACACATGTACAGACACACATCTGTACCACACATCTATGCAGAATGACACACACACACACACACACAAATGCACATACAGTGAGTACTCAGGGGTCAGATGCTGTTGACCTGGGCCTGACACTTTGCACAGATTATTCCATGTTTTGTTTGCTATTCTCCAGCTCCGTCTGTAAACACACACACATTTTGTGTGTTTCTGTCATGTGTCAGTTTTCACAGCATGAGCATGAGTGTATTCATACGCATGTCTTTGTATGAGTGTATGTGTAATTGTGATTGTTTAGTGTGTGTGTGTGCATATGCATATGTGTGAGCATTACTATTCATTATAAGCATTTGTGTATATGTGTGTGTGTGTGTGTGTGGGTATGAGTATGTTTGTGTATGTATATGTGTGTGTGTGTGTGTGTATGAACATGTGTGTTTAAGCGTGTGTGTGTGCCCCTCTAAGGTTGCTGTCATGAACACTGCCCTAGATTTCCACAACACACATTAATTCAGCAAGCAAATCCAATGTTCCTTTTGTCAACAGTGCTGCCTGCTTTGTATGTACTGGGTGATTGTTGAGTCAAATACAGTGCGCGTCCATTTTTACACATTTACACACGCCATGCCTCCACGCACGGCTTTGGTGTTGTTTAAGGCAATGAATCATGTTCATGTTTCTATTTGACACCCAGAATTCCACAGTGGCGGCGCGTGCTCACTGTGCAAGGCGAGGCGTTTAGATGACGCGTGAGCGCTTTTGCGTTTGTTTGATCCTCCGTAGGTTATCAGTCCTGACGCCGCCCCCCACCACACCCCCACACCCTCTCTCTCTTCAACCCCCCCCCCACACTTCAACACCACCCCCCTTTCTCTCTCTGTCTCCCCTGCCACCCCCCTCCACCTCCTCTCCCCTGCTATCTCCTGAAGTGTGACAAATCATGCACACACACACACACACACACACATACACACACATACACACACCACACACACACACACACCAGCCCATCAGCCACATTACCACATACCCCTCCCTGTCTTCTTAAATGCATTGTTTAAAACAAATGAGATCACTCATCCGAAGTGCAAGCCACTCTCATGTACAATATTAATTACTTTATTTTAAAAAAAAAGGAGGGGAAGAGAAGTTAAGGGAGATAAATAGCGCACAAGAGTTGCATTTTTTTTCCACTGGTCTCTCTCTTTCTCTCTCTTTTTTTGATCTGTTATTCATCCTCATTAGAGCTTTGGTTAAAGTGTGGTGCGTTTTAATGCCTGCATTAATATTCATGTCGCTGTTGTGTTCTACCACTGTTCCTTCAGAGAGATGGCCCTGCCCAACAGACCCCCTTAATGGAGCACAGATAAGCCTGACGGGGGAGGAGGGAGAGGAGGAGGGAGGAAGAGATAGAGACAGAGAGGGAGGGAGAGAGAGTAAGATGGAGGGAGGGAGAGTAGGAGGTACAGATAGATAGATAGATAGATGGAGAGAGAGAGTGTGTGTGTGTTTGTGTGTAGTAAGGACAGAGAGGGACTGGGTGTGTGTGTGTGTGTGTGTGTGTGTATGTATGTGTATAGTAAGGACATAGAGGGACTGTGTGTGCATGTGTGTTTGGGGAGAAAGAGACCAAGTTTACACGTGTCTGTGTGTCTGAGAGAGATGGATGGAGGAGGGGAGTGTGTGTGTGTGTGTGTGTGTGTGTGTGTGTGTGTGTGTGTGTGTGTGTGTGTGTGTGTGTGTGTGTGTGTGTGTGTGTGTGTGTGTGCGTGTGTGTGTGTGTGTGTGTGTGTGTGTGTGTGTGTGTGTGTGTGCGCGTGTGTGTGTGTCAGACAGAGAGAATGACTTGTGTGATCGCTAACATGTAATGCAGTATCGATCACTGAGTTGTGATGTGCTGTATCTGAGAGATGGAAGCCTGGGCTTTTTTTTTCTTTTTCATTAGATTGAAAGATGCTCTTTTACCGCAGCTTACACACACACACACTTACAGACATACAAGCACACAGACACACACTTACACACACACACACACACACACACACACACAGCCACTCTGTCTCCCTTGCATGGGTGGTGACACGTACGTGAGTGGTGTTGGGGCCTGTCAGTCCGCTGTGTGCTCGCTGAGGTGTAAGTGTGGCCGACGTGGAACATGGCTTCTGTCAAGCTGCCCTTTCCACAGCTGTCAGCTGCCTTACAGCCCTTTCACAGACATATACAGAACACAGACGGACACACGTACACAACACACTCCACACACTCCACACACACACACACACACAATCGCACAAAACATTACACAGGCAGATGCACGCACATACAGTACACAGAAAAGTGGATACACAGACACAAAAACATATACAGACAAGAGCCACACACACACACACACACACACACACACCACATCGCAAGTGTACGTTGTTGGTGCATGGGTGTAAAAAAAAAAGATGTTTGTTTCTCTGTCCATGTAATTGCTTGACTGGCTCTGATAGGTGGTATAACTGATGTTTTCTGCCATGAAGTGAATATCGGCAGTAATAAAGATAGTGATATCACGATATGCAATACTATTATTTTTGAGCAATGGTAAAGATAGATATATTACAGAATACTGTAGTATTATTTCTAGCAATGACATACATTTGTGTTATTATTGTGTACACCAGTATTATTGTTTTAGCAATGGCAGAAGATCGTTATTACGATGTATTTAAGTATTTTTCATTTAGCGTACAGCTTATCCAGGGCACACTACCCTAACTGCAAGAGCAGTCCTCTTAAAGCTACTCAGGGCTACCCATAACAGAGTGCTGGCAGCCAGTGGGATTGAACCCATTGCCTTCTGGTGTTGCATTTGAACACCTAGACTGGTGCATTTACTGTCAGTTGAGAACTGTAAACGAATCCCTCTTGACCGCAGTGTGCGTGACACTGAGTGAAACGGGTGGCTTTGTTTGTGTGGATGGCTTGACGGTGCAAATAAGTATGCTGCATCAGAGCTGCATTTGATTACTCTTTCTAGCATGGGAAATAAGTATGCTGCATCAGAGCTGCATTTGATTACTCTTTCTGAGCAGCGTAGCATGGGATTGGCCTTGAGCATGTTTGGATTTGTACCATCGCCATTAGACAGTAGAGAATTTCCTGTCTTCTTTTTCTAATGCTCTCTCTCCCTCCCTCTCTCTCTTCCTCCCTCTCTCTCTTCCTCCCTCTTTCTCTTCCTCACTCTTTCTCTCTCTATTCAATTCAAAGTTGCTTTATTAGCATTCCTGTTGAAGTACAGTAGTGTTGCCAAAGCATAAAGAACAATAGAAAATCTCCATTTGCATTTCAGCTATTGACCTGATCCTATCTATTCTGGCATCATCCTTATTTATATATTTATGGGGTTGCCTGTTACTGTTAAAGTTATTTTTGTTTGTTTTTTTTTCTCCTCCTGGCACAATTTAAGAATAATAGAAGTGAGAGGAAGGTTGCTTGTCTTTCTCTCAGTATCTGGCATCTAACTGGCTTCTCTTTGTCTCTCAGCATCTCTCTCTCTATCACACACACACACACACACACACACACACACACACACACACACACACTCTCTCTATCTGTCTGTCTCTGTCTCTGTCTCTCCCTCACTCTCTCTCGCTCTATCTCTGTATCTCTCTCTCTATCACACACACACACACACACACACACACACACACACACACACACACACTCTATCTGTCTGTCTCTGTCTCTGTCTCTCCCTCACTCTCTCTCGCTCTATCTCTGTATCTCTCTCTCTTCCTCTGTCTCCCCCCCTCTGTCTCTCTCTCTGCCTTCCATTCTCTCTCCCTTCGTCCTGTTTTCTGCCTCCACCCACCGTCAGTTGGCACTGGAGTGGAATCTCAATCCTATCCTCTCTGTAAGACCACGCTGCGAATTGCTGCTGATTGCATCACACGTTTGTCCCCTTTTGATATCCGGTTGGCTGTCCTTCTTCTTAAAGCATCAGGCAGGGGAGAGAGAGAGAGAAGGAGAGACAGAAAGAGAGAGGAGAAAAATAAGCCCAGTGCAATTAGGCTTCTTATCATTTTAATTAGAAAAACCACTGGTCCATATCATTCTCCTTCAAGACAACTATAGAGACAGTGTGTGACTGTGTGTGCCCGTGTGCGTGTGTCCGTGTTTGTGTGTTGTCACACAAGCACACGTGTGTACTTTTGCATGATTTTGTGTCAATGTGTTGTAGGTGGGGAGAGTGTGTGTGTGTGTGTGTTTGTGTGTGTGTGTGTGTGTGTGTGTGTGTGTGTGTGTGTGTGTGTGTGTGTGTGTGTATGTGTGTGCGTGCGCGCGTGCACGTCCGTGCGCGCACACTCCTTTCCATCATCCCTTGCATTGTGTTCAATCAAAGCTTCATCTTACCGTCTGGGCTCTTAAGTCTTAGGCACACACACACACAGGTATACACACACAAAAACACTCACGCAACCTCCAAGTGTCTGTGTTGTTTAACTTGGTTGTTATCCATGATGTTTGGACCTCTTGCTTAGAGGCATCTGGCAAGTAATGTTCTGATGGAATGGTAGAGGAGTTGTTGACCTGAGCCTGTCTATTCTGCCATCACCCTTCTTTATATATTTATGGGGTTGCCTGTTACTGTTAAAGTTGTTTTTCCCTGTTTTTTCCTCCTCCTGGCACAATTTAAGAAGAATAATACAAGCGAGAGAAAAGTTGCTTGTCTTTCTGTCAGTACCTGGCATCTAACTGACTTTTGTCCATTGTCCATGATCTCTCATACTTTCTCTCTGTCTATCTCCCTCTCTCTCTCTGTCTATCTCCCTCTCTCTCTCTCTCTGTCTGCCTATGTCTCTCTCTCTCCCTTACCCACAATCCTCCACACCACTACTCAGTGTCCTGCTCGTCATTCCACTCATAGCCCTGCATGCCTAAACACTTTCCCATCTTTTCCCATGGATTTGTCACACACAGGAAGACAACACTTGACTGTGTGGAGAAGGCGCGTATGTGTGCTTGTGTGTGTGCGTATGTATGCTTGTGTGTGACTGTGTGTGTGTGTGTGTGTGTGTGTGCGTATGTATGCTTGTGTGTGTGTGTGTGTGTGTGTGTGTGTGTGTGTGTGTGTGTGTGTGTGTGTGTGTGTGTGTGTTTGTGTGTGTGTGTTTGTGTGTGCATATATGTGTGCATTTGTGTGTGTGTGGTGGTGCGGGTTGTCAGTAAATACACTATTACTGGAGTGTTAACACCCACGTACTGCCTTTTTTGCCCCTCACACACTCAGTCCACACACACACACACACACACACACACACACACACACCCTCTCTCCCTCTCCACCACCCCCACCACTCTCCCTTCTCTTCCCCTCTCTCTCCCTCTCCTCTCCCCTTCGCCTAGCCCTATCAGTGCGAGGCAGTGGTCTGTGAAGAAATCCCCAATATCTAAATTTACACACTGTATCAATCTTGTTTAATAGACTGGAAAGCTTATTGCTGCGGCGCGGCACGGGAGAGAGAGAGAGAGAGGGAGGGAGAAGGGGAGGGAGGGAGGGAGAGAGAGAAAGGGAGAGAGGGAGAAAAAGACGGAGAGAGGGGGCAGCAGTGATAAATTGCGCCGGCGCTGCGACAGCCGCCCGTGATGTATAATGAAATATTTATGATTTATCCCGGCTAATAAACTGAAATGAAGTGCATGATGTATGGGAACAGATGGGCCCCTCTATTGACGCCGAGCTCGAGAGAGAGAGGGAGGGAGTGGGAGAGAGAGAGGGAGTGGGAGAGAGAGAGGGAGAGGGAGAGAGAGGGAGTGGGAGAGAGAGAGAGAGAGAGGGGGAGTGGGAGAGAGAGAGGGCACTGAAAAAGGGGCAGAGGGATGAGGAGGAGGGGTAGGGAAGGAGGGATTGTAGAGGGGGACTGAGCGAAGGAGTGGGCTGGGAAGAGTGGGAGAGAGGACAGGGAGGGCTGCTGCTGTGGGGAGGCTGGAGATCAAGGGGAGAAGGAAGGAAGAGGTTATTGATGGAGGAGTGAGAGAGAGAAAGAGAGGGATGGAGAGAAAAGAGACAGAGAGAGAGAGGAAGGAGAGCAGCCTGAAGACATGTGGAGAAAGAAAAAGGACAAGAATGGGAAAGAAAGAAGCATTTAGAAGTGAGATGAGAATGATTAGAAGATCATGGCTTTATAAGGGAGGCTATTATTAGAGTGACGTGGATTCATTCTGAGGGTCCAAACTTATGGACAGAGTACCAGTTTAAAGCATGCCTGTGCATTAGTCTTATTTGGTAATGGCACAATTGGATCTATGCAGAGGGCGAGAATTTTTGTTAATTAAATTCTGATTTATTTTAATGTGAGAAATATAAAAAACAGGCTTGTGTGGGATACAGATGCATTAAATAATAAAATGCTTGATAGCATTTTACATCTATAAAACTTATTTAAGATTTTCCGATTGATTTTGTGTGTTTTTGTGGGAGAGAGTTTCTGTAGAGTAAGTAAATGAGTTTACAAAGAGAGAATGGGTGGGTGTGTTTGTGTGTGTGTGTGTGCGTGCTTGCGTGCGTGTGTGTGTCTGTGTCTGTCTGTCTGTGTTTGTCTGTCTGTGTAAGAGAGGGGGAGAGAGAGAAAAAGAGTTGTGTCAGGACTAGCACAGTGAGCAGACAGTGGTGATGACCTACACGAGGACCAGGCTTCAGTCACCGGCTAGTCACGACCTGCCACCACCAGCCTGCCCAGTCGCTTAACCCACCCCCACCCCCACACCACCTCACCACCTCCCCCCGAGAGCCACCCCACACCCGCTGACACCGGTCCCCACACCTCACGCCACGTCTCTCCACACCTCCCCACACCACGCCACACCACACCACCTCCCCCCGCTCCATCTGCCACCCCGCTCCCCGTAATGACCTACAAAGGACTCCCAACACCTCTCTCTCTCTGTCTCTCTCTCTATCTTTTCTCTCCATCACACACACTCTATCTCTGTTCATACCTGCTCACTCCGTCACTGTGTAGAACCAGTCTTTGCCCTCTCTCCTCTCTCTCTCTCTCTCTCTCTCTCTCTCTCTCTCTCTCTGTCTCTCTCTCTCTTTTTTTCTCTCCATCACACACACTCTATCTCTGTTCATACCTGCCCACTCTGTCACTGTGTAGAACCAGTCTTTGCCCTCTCTCTCTCTCTCTCTCTCTCTCTCTCTCTCTCCTCTCTCTCTCTCTCTCTCTCTCTCTTTCTCTCTCTCTCTCTCTCTCTCTCTCTCTCTCTCTCTCTCTTTTTTTTTCTCTCCATCACACACACTCTGTTCATATCTCTGTTCATACCTGCCCACTCTCTCACTGTATATAACCAGTCTCTGCCCCCCTCTCTTTCTCTCTCTCTCTCTCTCTCTCTCTCTCACTCTTTCTCACTCACGCTCTTTTTTTCTCCCTCTCCACATTCATCTCGCTCCCCCTCCCTCTATTTTCCTAACCATCATCGCCCTGCCCAGCTGAGCCCTCGCACTCAATAACACAGCCCTCACCTGCTTCCCTCTTCCCTCTTCCCTCGCTCTCTCCATCTTTTTTTCCACTTTCTCTCTCTTTTTCTCTCACCCTCTGTTTTACTCATATTCATTCTCTCCATCATGCTAGTTCTTTTGCTTGCATTTTCTCACTCTTATTGCCTCATTCCATCTTTCCTCTCTTTTTCCCTCTCTCTATATATCACTGCATCTCTCTGTCTCTATGCCTGCTGCAGCAGAGGATAGGCGTTCATTCCATGGGCCTCCTGCAGAAGGTGCTAGAGGAGGTTAAGTCAGTGCTGCCTGGGGCCTGCAGAGAGGCCCTGGGGATACAGTCATCAGCATGCTGGGAAATTAACTATCACTGTCCTTCACTGTTGGTTTTACCTGCTGTGGAGGGGAGGGAGGAGGACTGTGAAGAGGGCCTGGGTGCCTCTGGTTTTGTAGAAACGAGGCCCTTTCAGGACATGAACAGAAAACTCCTCTATGTGATGTGTGAAAGTTCAGCATCAGTCTGTGCTGAGGAGGGAAGCAGTGTGGAGGTGGTCAGAAGTGTTTGGGCCAGACTTCTCATTGAGGGGATGCTGGAGGTCTTTTTATAATCCTCCAATTGAATCGTAGGCCAATCTGCAATGGAGGCTCGCTCACGGGAATGTAGCTACAAACAGACGCATGGCACACCTCAATCCAGCAGTAGGGGAACCTCTCCCAGTGTGGGGGGGATGAGACTGTTGTTTTCCTGTTTTTGAACTGTGGGAGGCTGGAAGAATATTTTGATTGTCTCAGAGTGTGGGTTTGGAAACTTGGGGGCTTATTAATTTTTAATTCTTTATTAGTTAATTAAGTTCTTTATTAGTGGACCTGTGTATAAGGTAAAGAAAGAAGAAAGGTAAAAAAAATTAGGTGTTCTTCATAAACTTTTTGAAAAGTAAGCAAGATATGGAAGACCTGTAAAAACTGTGACAAAAATTGACTGTGGTAAAAAAGAAATATGCTTATTATAATAATATGATATTGATTTTGTTTTGTGGCTGTGTGGGGGTGGGGGAAGGGTTGTGCCATGAGGGGATGGTGATTTTAAATGTGTGATGACGGTGGTGCTACCTTAAAATTCACAGAAGAATATGAGCGGTGCTGTTGACAATGTGGTATTGTGGAATTGTCTGACATGGTTTCGGTGTACACAAGTTTCTCCTTCTTGGCCATTTGTGTGTGAGTGTGTGTTTGTGTGTTTGTTTGTGTGTGAGAGAGAGTTTCTGTTTTTGCTGCAGCTATAGTCTCACATTTCTCTGTGTGTTTGTGTATGTGTGTCAGTCCTCCCTGTCATACCTTTTTGTTTAAGCTCGTAATGTCACACCATGGATACCGCTTGTGTGTTTGTGCATGTGTGTGTGTGTGTGTGTGTGTATAAATGCCTGCCTGTTTGTGTGTGAGCGCACTCCCAAACACACCTGATGTCTGGTGTGTGTATGTATGTGTGTGTGTGTGTGTGTGTGTGTGTGTGTGAGTGTGTGTGTGTGTGTGTGTGTGTGTGTGTGTGTGTGTGTGGGAGGTAATTAAGGGAGCTCCAGCTGAGCAGCTTTCCGCTCTTTGCCCAGGAGATGGAGGCCGAGGAGGCTCGATACAGGCTATTATTAGCCACCCGGGGAGGGGAGGGGAGGGTCTGGGGAAGGCGGCCCAGGCTGGACGCATCTGTCCAGGGAGCTGCGGGGCCTCTGCTAAAAGCCCCGGACACGGCCATTGACCTGCTGATTGAGCCCTCGCCGTCCCTCAATCAGACTGGGGCTGTGTAGCACACTCCTCCAGCAGTTACCTCTCTCTCTGTCTCTCGCTTTCTCGCTCTCTTCTCTCTCTCTCTTTCTCTTTCTCGTTCCCCCTCTTACTGTCTGTCTTACTCACAAACACAGACCCACACACGCACTCGTTCAAATACTCATTCTTTCACTCACTCACTCACTCATTCACACACACACACACACACACACACACACACACACACACACACACACAACACACACACACACACACACACACTCCCACTCCTACTCCCAGTAGGCTCCTTGCCTGGGGGCCGTTTGTACTCGTGCACCTGTATGTGTACACGCCATCCATCATGGCCGCTGTGGCTGTGTGCAGGGCAGACAGGCTGGGCAGTGCAGCAGTGCTGGCCAGTGACCCCCCACACACATTAAAGGTCATTCAGCTTCGGACTCCACCCAAGCTGCCGTCTGTTGTTTAATGGTAGCTATACATAGTGATGTTTTTCAGTAGCACTGTTTTGTTTATATGTATTTGTAAACATTAATTGTCTAATAACCAGCAAACAAAGTACATAACATGTGTCAGCCACAGTGGTTAAACAACCCTCTGCAATATTTTTGTTCGGACTTTTTAATGGCTCACCTGCTTGTCGACATAACTTCCTGTTTTTCGATTTTTTTCAACATATTCAGTGAGCACACATGCACACACACATTGCACACACACACACCTTTTTTACCTGGTGAGCTGGGAACAGACCTCCCCATTTTTTCAGTCTTTAATACTCAGAACATGACTGAAACCTGCAAACAGTATTGGATGTGAATTTGAATCAGTTGAAAGCACAAACGTAAAGCCCAGACTTCCTTGACACAGTGACTACCATAACAACAGAGGACAGACTGGTACCAATCAAATCAAACACGTTTAGTGTAATCTGAATTGCATCCACAATGGAAGTTTCGAGTTCATATCAGTCTCCCCAACATACATGACGATTGATGTTGCTAATACCCTGACTGCATCCAACCACCTCAGACTACCTGGCCTGAAGTTCCATCGTATCAGAATCGGGGTTAAAAATTGAGAGATCTGTGCCTTGCTTTAGTCTTAGTATGAGGTAATGAAGGGCTGCCCAGTCATGTTAGAATGTTGTGGTCATGTGTGCTATACATAGTGATGTTACCTCTGTGGACATCATCAAGAGCGGCGGGCTACAAGATCAGTGCGCTGGAGGGTGGAGAGGCACTTGCTAGCCCACCCACTCATCAAAGGTACGCATGCCCACCCATCTCATCACAGGTACACACACCCACCCACTCGCTCACAGGTACACACGCCGACCCACTCATCACAGGTACAACACACCCACCCACTCATCACAGGTACACACGCCCACCCACTCATCACAGGTACACACACCCACCCACTCATCACAGGGTACACACGCCCCCCCCACCCCCACTCTTCACAGGTACGCATGCCCACCCACTCATCACAGGTACACCACGCCCACCCACTCATCACAGGTACTGTACACAATGCCCACCCCACTCATCACAGGTACGCATGCCCACCCACTCATCACAGGTACGCATGCCCACCCACTCATCACAGGTACAGAAGCCCCACCCCACTCATCACAGGTACACACACCCACCCACTCATCACAGGTACACACACGCCCACCCACTCATCACAGGTACGCATGCCCACCCACTCATCACAGGTACACACGCCCCACCCACTCATCACAGGTACTGTACACAATGCCCACCCCACTCATCACAGGTACGCATGCCCACCCCACTCATCACAGGTACGCATGCCCACCCACTCATCACAGGTACAGAAGCCCACCGCCCCACTCATCACAGGGTACACACACCCCACCCCACTCATCACGGGTACGCATGCCCAACCCACTCATCACAGGTACTGTACACAATGCCCACCCCACTCATCACAGGTACAAAAGCTCATGCCCAACACTTAACAGCTTGTTTGGTCATTCAGAGGAAAAAACAAGGTGACATTTATTGTGGCTGTTGATGCCTAAACCATCCTCTGCCAGGCTCGTCCTCTGTATGTGTCTTGTCTGTCTGTATCTCTCGCTGACTGCATCTTTCTCTCTCTCTCTATCTCTCTCTCCTGTTTGTCTCTCTTGCTCTTTCTTTTTGACTGTCTCCCTCTTTTGCTTTCTCTCTCTTTGTTTCTCTCTCTCTATCTGTCTGTCTCTGTCTCCCTGTCCCCTCCCCCCATTTTTCTGTCAGACGTGGCGGTTATCGGGGTGAAGGATGCCACGTGGGGTCAGAAGGTGACTGCACTGGTGCAGCTGCAGAAGGGGGGCCTCTCTGAGCCTAGCCGAGCTCAAGGCCTGGGCCAGGTGAGCACACACACACACACACACACACACACAGTCATTGTGTTAAACATTGCTTAGATTATCATTTGAAAAACTACAGAACCCTTTAAGCATGATGACATTTCTATTCGCTCCTTTGAGACCACTATTCTATAAGTGCAGGCAGTATACTGGTTAGGGACGAGATGACATGGTGCTTTGAGGTTGTGGGGTGGCAGCTGAATTTATTCAGTGGTGTGTGTGTGTGTGTGTGTTGTGGATGAGGCTTGAGAGCTGGAGGTTCCTCAGGGAGTCTGTGTGATTAGATGGGGGATTTTTAGGAGATTGGCTAGATTGAGTGGGACATCCTCTGGCGACTGGATCTGTGGAGGTGTAGATAT
>CM050207.1:26711907-26726907 GCA_027475355.1 Coilia nasus
TCTCTTTCTTTCTCTCTCTCTCTCTTTCTCAGGCGCTGCTGAGTGCCTTGGTGGTGGAGGAATGGGTGCGCTGTCACACTAAATTAGTCAGAGCGCCTCTCCAAATTATCACAGCCCCCTTTGGTGTGTGTGTGTGTGCGCAAGTGTGTGAGAGTGTTTTAAAGAGGGGGGGGAGTTGTAATGCCATCATTTTTTTTTGTGTGTGTGCATATTTATATATGTGTGTGTGTCTGTACAGTATGTGTGTATGGTTTTACATGGCCGTTTTATTTGTGTAATTATTTAGTGTATTCTTGAGTTTAATGTTGGGCCAGTGTTGAGATGTGTTGCCAATGACTCGGTCATTTTTGTGATGATAATTGATTGTGCCGCCTTTTTCTTGCAAACCACAGCAGTTTGAGTTGATGTTCAAATATAAGTGCAGCCCCATAGTTGCCCCGCAGTAGACACCGATGTTGTTGACGGCCCTCTGCTGATGTTTGTTTGTTTGTTTTGGCTTGTGTTTGTGTAGAGAGCACATGGCGCCGTACATCATCCCGGCCAGCCTGGTGGTGGTGGAGGAGATGCCCCGGAACCAGATGGGCAAGGTCAACAAGAAGGACCTGCTCAAGTAGTTCTCCCCCAGCCAGAGCTGACCCTGCTGCCAGGACCAGCCCACCACCACACAACCACCATCCCCCTCGCTAGCCAGACAGGGACAGAAGGAGCAGAGAAAGGGAGGGGGAGAGAGAAGAGAGATAGAGAGAGGAAGATGGAGAGAGAGAGAGAGAGATGGAGAGAGAGAACGACAGAAAGGGGGGGGGGAGGAGAGACAGAGAGGCGGAGATGAAGAGAGAGATGTAGAGAGAGAAAGGGAGACGAGAGACAGAGAGGGAGATGGAGAGAGAGAGAAAGACGAAGAAAGAGAGGGAGAAGGGCAGACCTGTCTGGTCTGAGGACAGCTCTGCGTGCCGTGCCAGCACATGACACTGGCTGGGTCATCTGGTGAAGGTTGACATGCTGTAGCCCACTGCTGCCGTCCAGGGAGAGCCACGGGGTGATGGGGGTGGGGTCGGGAGGGGCTGTACTGCCTTTCGTACTGCTTGCGGTCTGCTCACTGGTCCAGTGCCTTTGATAAGACATTCACAGCACCAGTCCAGGTTGCCCTCTGCCTCCTGAAATTAGCTTTTCACTCTTATGTGTGTGTTTATGACATAGAAAATTTGGAGCAGTAGAAAGGAATGACAACAGTCAGAAAATTGAAATGGATGACCACACCATCATTAGAAACACACTGAAACTGATGTGAAGGTAATGTAAAAGTAGTATTAATCAATGGTGCATATTTTACTGAGAGATACTGAGCATTGCGCATTGAATGAAAATGTGGTTAATATGTTTACAGGTGATAGTGTGTGATTGTAATGTGATGTTAAAAATGGAACTGTGGTCTGATGCCACTGTAAAAATGTGAAAATGAATCACTTAATTTTGTAATCGAATGGTTCTGCATGAGTTTATATATTCAACACATAACTTTTAAATTTGTAATAAAAAAAAACACAAGGAAAAGTTTATTTGACAAGTCATTCACACCAAACTTGTATTAAATTGGTTTGTGTGTGTGCAAATGTGAATGTGTGTGTGTCTGTGTGTGCATATGCGAATATGTGGTTGTGTGTGTGTGTGTGTGTGTATGTGCATATGTGTGTGGGTAAGAGCGCGCTAGAGACGGCGTGAATGTGTGTGTGTCTGTGTGCATATGCGAATGTGTGTGTGTGGATGTGTGCTCGTGTGTGTGGGTAAGAGAGCGCTAGAGACGGCGTCTCCAGCTGTGTGTACACAGGTGTGATAGCACGCCCAGAGGCAGTGTGGAGAGGGAAAAAAGGGGATGATGGAAGCACAGATGCGCTGCTATTCTCTCCTCCTCTCATTTCCTTTTCCTTCTCTCTCTTGCTCTCTATCTGTCTCTCTCTCTCTGTCTCTCGCTAACCCCCCCACACACACAAACACGCACACTCACTCTCACACTCACACACACACACACACACACACTCATATGGTTGCCATAACCACACACCTTGTCCTCCCTGACACACACGTGCATGATTTCATGTTTCCACTGCCTCCACAGGCTCCATTAGATCACTGGTGTAGATGGGACTAATCGGGCCAACTCAGGGGCGCATAATCTTATCTGGACCCCCCCAAACCCCCAACCGCACCCCCCGCCGTCTCCTTACGTGCCCCATCTGACACAGGGCCGCCTCAGGAGCTTAGATAATCAGGTGTTCACTAGTGTGGGGCTGGGCTCGGTGGGGGATCGAGTTGGAAGGCTGGAGAGTCTAGCGGTTGCTTTGCTGGATGCATGCGTTTAGTGTCCTAGAAGTGCCGTGTAAAGACACCACTGCTGCCCATGAAGTAATAACAATAGCAATTATTATTATTATTAGTGTCATCAATCACTATGAAATTTTAAAGAAGCACTGTAACTTTTTTGAGTTAATCATCTTCATAAGTTAGTAGATGCTTAAATGAGTCATTACCAGGTGAATGAAGACCTTCTCGACCGCCCCCGCTGTCTGTGGACAGACTACCACAATTGCAATATGTGGATGTCGATTCCGGCTCCCTAAGACTCACAAAGTCTCAAATATTACGAGAAGCAGGGTCATGTTAAATTCTAAGGTAATTCTGACTTCACTTATGTTGGTGGACGTGACTTCTTTCGTATTCACCGGTTACTCTGATCAGTTGAGTTGAAAACACATGCACAGTGTGAGGGGAAGGGAATAGAGTCAATTTTTACAGGAGTGTACATTTACTTGGAGACACTAGAGGGAGCTATGTTCAGAAAAAGCACTTAAAGTTGCGTAGTGTCTCTTTAAAGGAGAACTTTGGTGTAAAATGAAAATTGGCATGTTAAAACATCATACCGAGTTGGTATGTGTACTGAGGAGCAAAATTGATTTAGCCTGTTGCATTCGGAGTTTAACTATTTTTTATCGTTTGTCCCAGAAGGCTAACAATGGAAGTGGTAGGTGCCATAGACGAAGCATGATGACTACGCTATTTTTAAACCATTAAAACAGCTCGAAGAAACTCCACACTCCATCGGTAGTACAACAAAGATCCTGACATTAAAAACGAGGCACTGAGAACTTTGTAAGTGTACACAACATTTATTAATAAAAGTTTTGTCAAGCAGTACCTTGCTGTAGTTTCTCATCGCCGCCATGATGAAAGTCCAAACAAGTCGATTGTACCACCTCTCTTCCTATTCTTCCTGCTGGTTCGTGTTTGTCAATCGACTGGTGCGGACTTTCATCATACATACCAACTCGGTATGATGTTTTAACATCCCAATTTTCATTTTACACCGAAGTTCTCCTTTAACTGTCAGTCTACAGTCTGTGTATATGTGTAGTAGTGTGTGTAGTCTTTGCTGTGTGTTGTGCATTTATACTGGATAAAACTTGAATATATTTTTCTAAATCTCATTTTAATCAATATGTGGTTGGTACATGCATTTGTGGGCTTTGAATTTACTATGTTTAATAAATCAAAAGCTCAGAAGGCTGCTTTTTCTCTTTTGGAAATAACATTTTCCTCCTGGAGATAGGAGATAATTAGTGCACAAACAATAGACACAACTCGTGTGGTATTAAAGGTGGATGTTTAAAACATTTTTTTCTGACATTTTATGGTATTGTGCCATGCTCAAACAAATATTTAATCAGCTGTGTAATGCAAAAATGTAATTATTTGTTTATGTGTGTGTGTTTCTCAGTGGGATGTGAGCTTAGGGTTTTTGCATCACAAGCATGTTACCAGCAGCTCTGCAGGAATGTGTATGCAGGGAAACACAGAATGCCAGATGTGTATGTGGTATAAAACATGGGGAAATGTGCTGTGGGTGTATGTTTATATTTGTCATAGAGAAAGTGTGTGTGTGTGTGTGTGTGTGTGTGTGTGTGTGTGTGTGTGTGTGTGTGTGTATGTGTGTATTTGTGTGTGAGGATGGTGCTTGGGGGAATGTGTATGTGTAAGTGTGTATGTGAATGTGAGAAATGGATGTACTCTGTGTGTGTGTGTGTGTGTGTGTGTGTGTGTGTGTGTGTGTGTGTGTGTGTGTGTGGTGGAGTCAGGGCTAGAAAGGGCAGCAGCTCCAGAGGGGAGGGGGGGAGGGGTGGGGGGTACAGGGCCAAGCGGAGGGGGTATAAGGGGCAGGCCAGCAGGGAGCCCAGCACTACAGAGAGAGGACCCAGACCTCAACACACACACACTCACTCACACACACTCACACACATATATATGCAGCATAGCCAGGCTGTCAACACATGTTAGAGCTCTTAGGGTGTATGAGAAAGTGTTTGTTATTGTAGATAGTGAAAAGATTTGTTTCAAGTAAATGTATATCCAATCCTTACTTATACATATTTTAATAATTGAATACTTGCTGATAGAAATTTACAGTTAGGATTTACAGTTTTGAAAATGAGTGCAGTACTTTCAATTATTAGTATAACTCAATCACTCATAACTCTGACCCCCATGCTGTCATTGTGTGTGTGCGTGTGTGTGTGTGCGTGCGTGCGTGCGTGCGTGCGTGCGTGCGTGCGTGCGTGCGTGCGTGCGTGCGTGCGTGCGTGCGTGCGCGCGTGCGTGCGCGCGTGCGTGTGCATGTGTTTAGGAGGGAGCTGTTTGAATATGTTTACCAGCACATTTCAGTGTGTTGTGTGTGACTTTGGGGAGTTCTCTGGTATAAATGAGCTTACAGCATGGAGCAGATCCCCCTGCAATAAATCACCACAATTACTCTCTCTGCCAGCCCAAGCTGGTGGCACATCCAGGCAGGCAGTCAGCCAGCCCCACCAGCCCCAGCCCCAGCCCCAGCCCCAGCCCCAGCCCCAGCCCCAGCCCCCGACCTCACCGGGGAGCAGTAGCAGCACGTCCCCTGGGTGCTCCTGCTGCTGCCCCTCTGCCCTCCATTGGAAGAGCGCCAGCCGAAGCAGAGAGCAGCAGAACTGAAGGAGATGGAGGGGGGTTAGAGGGAGGAAAGAGGTGGGAGCGAGAGGAGCGGGGAGCGGGTAGTTCTGGGTGGGTGGTGGTGTGAGGTGAGGTGGAGGAGGGAGGGGGTTCTTGAAGATGCTCAGATGAAATAAAGAAAAGGGAGTAAACAGAGTCGGAGGCAGTCATGCGAAGGAGAGAAAGGGGGAGAGAGAGAGAAAGGGAGGGATGGAGGGAGGGAGAGGAGATGGAGCGAGTGGTCACCAGAGGCCTGATTAAGAAAGCAGGGCCGATCGATCTCGGCGCTGGCAGGGCAGGATGGATGTGCCGGGAGGGTTGGAGTGGCACAGCGGCAGACGTGGCTCAGGGCTGGGGCTGAGGGAGGATGGGGGGAGCCGAGAGGAGAGGAGAAGAGAAGAGTAGAAGGAGGAGGAGGAAGAGGAAGAGGGCTGCAGAGGTTGAGAGTGGGCGGACGGACATACCACAGCAAGACAGAGGAAGAAAAGGGAGACCGTGGGGGGAGAGAAAGAAGAGCGTTTGACACTGTGATGCCACAGCCAGTTGTGTTTGTAAATGAAGGCAGGGGGTGTCTGTGGATGAAGGATGATTTGGTGCTCCTGTCAGACACACACACACACACACACACACACACACACACATACACACACACACACACACACAGACAAGAGCATGGAGAATGGAGCATCATCCCCTCCCCAGCATGGATGCTTACTGGAGCGTGGAAGAGATGCCTGTCTGCATTTGGCTGCTTATTGGCCCCAAGGGGCCGCAAAGAGCCACCAGGGAGAGGCAGTGGGACAGGAGTGAGTTGGGGGGGGGGGGGGAGGGGGAGCAAAGCTTTTTGTGTCCGACAAGAGCCATCACGGTGCATTTAGGAGGTTACAGTGTCACCTCACCCCTCACATACAAACTCAGTCCCTCTCTATCATACCCATATGCATTCAAACAAAGAAATGCTCTGGATACTTAGGGAATCTCTTATCAAAGCACATTTTAATAATTGAGGTGTTTTCCTGCCTTTCAACACAACACCCCGCTGGTCTTTATTGATAACTAATTAATTGAACATGTGTCCAAGGGCCTTGTGTTTCAGTCCCATGTTTGTGTGCTCAAGGTGTTTTATTCTTTTTAGTCTTTTTTCCTGCTTTCTTCTCCCCCTTTCGTCTCTCGTTCTTTTTTCTCTCTCTCCTTCTCTTTGGCTAGAATCACACAGCACATAAAAGCAATCGACATAAATGATTCAGCAAAGATGACTGATGCTGGGCTCTCTTTGAACGCTCTGTGTTTGCAAACAGGTTCATCTTTTTTTTCTTCTCCCACTGCCGCAAGAAACTAAAACTAGTTGTTCAAACAGATGCAGGAATATTATTCGGGTTCGGAGAAGGAAAAACACAACCTTCAAACATAAACAAATAAATATTCAAGCAGGGAGCAGTTACACTGATTCTACCTGGGTGTGCTCTCAAGCCTGTCAGGCTCTTGTTTTAATGTGACAGGCTTTGGTATGTCAAAGCAGCGATGGAGGCGCTTACCAGATGATAGCTATTTGCTAAGATGCTAGCTATTCGCACCAGATGAAAGCTATTCGCTAAGGCCCCTTACCACCACCTCCCACTAGTAACGCTAGCTAATTAGCTTTGTGTTTAAAACATTAAATGGGATGGGGCCCAATATATACCCTTATACGTATTTTATCTTTTATGCTCTTACATATTGTTCTTTGCTTTTATTTTTGCTAAGTGTATTGAACTGCCCTTGTGTATGAAATGCGCTATACAAATAAATTTGCCTTGCCTGCCTACTTGAATCCCTAGCTGGTGGTCTGACTGCTGTGCTGTGGTCCTGCTATGCTACTGATGTCTGTAGGGTACGGCTCTGATCTTAGCGCAGCTTTTTTTATTTTTGCACATAGAGAGGGGAAAGGGATCACTCCAGTCTGGGGGTGTAGCAGATTCCAACACGTCTGATGTTCCCTGTGTGACTCGGGCCTGTGATGTTCACTGATAGAAGTGCGTCATTCATCTCTACAGATCCATCCTCACCCTCGTGTGTTCACTCACGTTGATTTATCAGTTTATTGACCACTTGCTCCTTTGACTGATGTCTCGCTACTCAAAGAGTCTTCTGCTCATTAAGGCGTTGTGGGCTTATCCACTTCCATACAGTACTGGCACACATGATCATACCATACCGCTTCACTATTTTACTTAGGCAAATATGTATTTACATAACAATGTTCCTCAACACCAGTGTTCAACTTTCAAAAATATTGTCTGTGAGCATTTGTTGCAGCAGTGTGTGTGTGTGTGTGTGTGTGTGTGTGTGTGTATGTGTATGTGTGTATGAATATGTGAGTATGTGTTTACACATTTTTTACCCTCATGCTGTGTGTCACTCATACACACACACACACACACACACACACACACACACACACACACACACACACACACACACACACAGCCGTTGACACATTTTCCTTCTCTTCATCTTTAATGGCCTGAATCTTCTGCTTAAAACTTTTCTCTGAGTCAAGTGAATCGATAAGAAATTATCATGGCCCAGCACTCATAACTTGGTGTGCTCAACAATAGGCAGAGACAAGGTCACAGGAGAATGAATAGCGGGCGGACTAGCTAATGATCTATCATCCCGGACAAGCGCTGGCACCCCAGAGCTGCGCGCCTGACAAGATCATTAATAAAAGCTGCTGGGAGTGTGATCGATCGGCCTGATGGATGATCACAGCCACAAATACTATAAAACACCTGCTCGTCACTCCAAGAGAGGCCTGGGCCAGACACCCCCCCCCACCCCACCTCTTGACCCCCCCCCTTTAGGAATATACATGCATAAGCAGCACGCACACATCTGCGTGTACACAAACATTCATACACACAGACATACACACAGTGAAAATCATTTTTCATGTATACACACACACACACACACACACACACACACACACACACACATACACACACACACACACACACACACACACACACACACACGCACACACATCTCCTCTGACAGACTGTCAGAATAGCAAAGCAGGGCCATGGACTGTAGGATCTGCTGTACTTAACTGGCAGATGTCCCCTGGTGTTTCTGGTGTTTCAAGGAGGCAAGTCTCCTGGATACTCCTGCTTCTTTCATGTTTTACATTCTTCTGACAGAGAGAGAGTGTGTGTGTGTGTCTGTGTGTGTGTGTGTGTGTGTGTGTGTGTCTGTGTGTTGCTGATGAGCATAATAATAGAGCTGGAATCTGTTGAAGGATCTAAACATCAGCAAGCTCAGCGTACTCTTGCCTCTACAATGGGAAGTGTTCATTATTGACTTCTTCGCTTGCTATCACACAATGCTGATAATATTTCTCTCTCTATACCTCCACCCACCCACACACACACACACACACACACATATACACACGCCACACACCACATGCACACACACACTCACACACACACACACGCATACACACACACACACACTCCTACCTTATTTAGCCCTTCCTCCACGCTCTCTATCTATTTTTTAAGAGGGCAGGGAGGGCAGGGTGGAAAGAGAGGAAGAGAAAGAGAGAGGGGGGAGAGGTGTGTGGTGTGTGGTTGGACGTGGGAGGTGGGGTTGGGGTGGGCGGATGCTCGGCTCTACTGTAGTGCCTCCTCACTTGGGTGCTTGTGTATCAATATCTGGGCATTGATCGCGCCTGGGCTCCCATCCATCCTGTTATGGATTGATTTTGTGTGCGGCCCGCCGTATGTGTGTGCTGACGGATGGCTGTGTGTGTGTGTGTGGCAGGGGGGAGGGGGGAGTTATAAGGGGTCAAATCCTGTTACTGTAACAAACAACCCCACATAGAACAGCTGGGTCTCAGGTGGAGGAGCACCACATGAGCTGCCCCAGCCATGAGGGAGGGGGTGGGGGGGTGGGGGGATAACCGGTTCAGCCGCCCCAGGTTTATGCCTGCTTGTTGCCGCCGTCCCAGCCTTGATCTTGAAATGTGCTTAAGGTCCCACAAGACCTTCATATTATCATGCACGTGGGGCTCCTTATGGGTCTAGATGAAGGAGGGCGGGGGTAGGGGGGGTTGGGGTCCTTGGAGGAGAATGTCCTTCAAGTGCCTGGCCTTGAATCAGTGAAGCATCCATAGCCCAGCCTCCCAACAGTTCTTCCACTCTGTGTGTGTGTGTGTGTGTGTGTGTGTGCGTATACCTTAATTCCCCTTCTGACATTTAAACAAGAGCTGCTTGATTTCTCTCTAGCCACACATTCAGCTCCCCAGTCTACCAGGAGTACCGCACTGCCCTCACCCACACTGGAGTTAAAATTTTTAAAAGGTGGCAGAGGAGGAGGAGGAGGAGGTGGAGTAGGGGGAGGTGGAGGGGGCAGAGATGAGTGATGGAGAAGAGAGAGAGGAGGCTGGAGGGAGAGATGAAGAGGGAGAGGGAGGGAGGGAGGAGGGGAGGTGTAGAGGGGAGAGAATCAATAAGCGGTAGAATGCGTTCTAATGCCTCGTTAATGGGCAGGAGTATTAATTATTCAGCAGCGGCCATTTTATCCACTCATTAAAGTGGGGGGGCATTGGCAGGGAGGGTGAGTGGGTGGTTTGGGGGGGGGGGGGGGGGATGGGCAGTCATGTCCAGAGTCATAACTCAGCCCCCGCTCCTGTCCATACCCTCCTGAAGAACACCCATCTTCATCACTGTCTGAGAGTGGATGGGGGCAGACTTCAGTCTGTCTTCAAGATTTTTTTGTTTAAAAAACTCATTTTAAGGCATTTTGATGGTATACTTTTAATTGCAAGTATGTATAAGCATATACAGCAAGTGATCATTTTAATGTATTTAAAACACACCTAAATATCCCTTGCTTATATCTGTTTGTTGTTGACAGTTTTTGTTATGGTCTAAGAGGGTGTTGTTGTGGGTGCACAACTAGGGTAAATGTTGTGTGTGTGTGTCTGTATCAATGTGTGTGAGTGAGCATGTTAGAGAAAATGTTTGTGTGTGCATGTGTGAGAAAATGTGTGTGAACATGTTTGTGTGTGTGTGTGTAAGAGAGAGAGTGTTTGTGTGTGATTGTGGAGGTGTTGTCTGTGTGAGCGCTCACCTCCATCATCTCCTGATGCATATCGGTGAGTCTTTGAGGAGGCTGGCTGGCTGGCTGGCTGGCTGGCGCAGTGCATGTTTAATGCAGAGGAATGTGCGGCGTGTCACCGGCGCGAGTGGGAATTAAAATTCCTCTTTGGCCCCGCCGTCGACCCGCGGAAGCAGCGCGTTTTGTCAGCGCCACCAGCGTGACGGGATTGCTAATGACACTGCAGCACGCCCACCGGCCACAAATGGCTCCCACTTGATTTATTTCTCCCCTCTTTCCCCCCCGCACACACCACCCCCACACACACTCCCACACACACACCCCACACACCCTCATCTTCTCCCCTCTCTCCCACTGCTCCTCCTCCCCCTCCACCTCCTCCTCTCCCTCCTCCCCCCCTCTCCTCTCCTCTGCACTGCCATTCATGTGTGCAGTGAAATACACACACACATACACACAGTCTGACAATATTACACACATACTCATTCATGTATACAGAAATACAACCATAACGTATGTACACAGGAATATACCTACATACATACACATGTATCCACACATACATGCATTCATTTATACATCCATACATAAATGCATAATAAGACATACATACTGTATATACACATACTGTAGTCTTACCACATGCATGTATTTATATGCTTTATGTTTGTACACTATTATCTTTGTGCATTGAACACACACACACACATACACACACCAACACACAAACACACATACATAAATGCACACAGACAGACAGAAAAATGCACATACAGTGTACACACACACACATACACACACACACAGAATTCTTCTCTCATTTATTTCACAGTCATGCCAGTGGCAGGGACCATCTGTCCAACGGTGCCCCTGCCACGTGGCGTTAAATTCAGGCTGGGTGCCTCAGTCCACCGGCCTGCTCTCAGGCTAGGTGTGCTGGACCAGTGGCCCCCAGTGGGCTTTGTGCGAGAGGGCATCTGAAAGGTGCAGGGTTGGTGGGGGCCGCTCGAGTGGAGACGGGGCCCCCTCCAGGCTTGTTGGGCCCCGGGGCCACCTCATCGGTGCTCATGCGATTGTCTCCATTAACTCAGAAGGGGGGAGGACACTAAGATCAAGTACATTCAAGGTCTTTTCATGGTGGTTGTGGAAATTGTGCTGTGTGTGTGTCTGGTGTGTGTATTTGACGGTATGGCTGAGTTTATTTGCTGTGTGTGTGGTGTGTGCATGGTTTTGTGCACTGTCTAATACACTGTATGTGTGTGTGTGTGTGTGTGTGTGTGTGTGTGTGTGTGTGTGTGTATGTGTGTGTGTATGTGTGTGTGTGTGTTTCTCTGTGTGTGTTTTGTTTGCTCTGCTGTGTTTTCCCTGCACACAGGTCTCCAGCACACCGTGACGGGCCATCCCAGGAGCTGGCTGCTGCTGCCGCCGCTGTGGCTGCCCGGCCATCCGTTTTAATCTCGCGGCGTTTAGACTGTTTAAATTGTTTCAGTCTGGTTAAGTTACCTATTTATCCTGCGGAACAGCCATGGCTGGGGCCCGCTGCCGTTTGGGGGCTACTGATAGCGGCGGAGTGTGTATGCGTGCGTGTGTGTGTGTGTGTGTGTGTGTGTGTGTGTGTGTGTGTGTGTGTGTGTGCATGGGGCCTGATAAGAGAAGGAGAGAATACTAGTCCGTCAGAGCCGATGGTGATGGAGGAGGAGGAGGAGGAGGAGGAGGAGGAGGAGGAGGAGGGGGAAGGGCACAGCACGGTGAAGCAGGAGGGCAGGTGCAATTTTTAAGGGCATTTGGATTCCACTTCCACCCCCCGAAACCCTTCTCTTTCTCCAAACTTTTTACAGTTGTTCTTTTTTCCTTTTCTCTTTTTCTCTCGATTTCTACCTTTCTCTTCTCTCAGTTTCTCACTTCCAAGTACTACACTCTCTTTCTCTCTCTCTCTGTCTCTCTCTCTCTCTCTCTCTGTCTCTCTTTCTCTCTCTCTCCCATCTCTCTCTTGCTTTCTGGCTTGCTAGAGCTCCATGCTTTCTTTCTGTCTTCCTCTCTCACTCTCTCTCTCTCTTTCTCTCTTTCGTGCGCTCTAGCACTCCGCTTGGACCTCTCTCTCCATTCTGCACAGGCGCGTAGCGGATGAGATATTTATCATCTTTATGACTGGAAGTTTGAGGGGCCTCCCTGTGCAGACACCCTGCTCCGGCTGACGAATGGCCCAGCCGTTGATGTGCAGCCACCTCGGCTGGTGGTGGTGCCGCAGTCACCGGTGCTGGTGGTGGGGGGGGACAAGGGGGGAAGAAAAACTAGACAGCTATTTAGTGGCTGAACAAGACACATCGCCTCCCTTTTTATCATCCCCCCAAAGAGAGGGAGATAGAGAGAGGAAGAGGGAGAGAGAGAAAGAGAGAGAGAGAGAGAGAGAGAGAGAGAGAGAGAGAGGGCCGCACAAGTTTTCCAAGCAAGTGGAGGATGAGAAAATGTCAAGCGGGGGAGCCCCATGGAGTGCGCCTGAAAACTACAAATAGACCCAAGAGAAATATAGGGTTGTTCAATATCCACACGCATTTGTGAGAAAGGAGGCATGGGAGTTTTAGTCCTGTGTTGAAAAATGTAGACCTACTTTTTTGATCATTATCCTATGTCAGCAAACACAACAAAGAGTACACAGAAAAACACGTGCAAATCCACACGCCCACAAACAGACTACGTGCACACAAAGACGTGCATGCAACCTCACGCACATGGAAAGACACAAATGCACGTGCACGTGCACGTGCACACTCATTTCCCCCAGGGGCCCTGGAGCACAGTAAGAGAGAAGGTGCCCTGGGTTGAGGCAGTTTGGTCAGTTTGTCAAAGGTTGTCACTTTGGTCCCTTCGGGGTAGAGTGCAATATTTGTTTTATTTGAGGTCAATATTATTGGGCCTCCTGATTTTTGTACACAAAACAGAGCTGTATCTCGTGTGTATCATCAAATATGAGCTGCAAGTTATTTTGGTTGTTGTTGTTCTGTTATTTACTTCCTTCCTTGCTTAAAGTTATGCCGATATCTCTCCTCATGAGTGTGTGTGTATGCACGTATATGTGTCAATGTGCTATTCATGAGTGTGGTTGACAGACACAAACTTCAAAATGCATACACACAATTGTGATTTTACTGCTAACTGTCACATGTATGGAAAAAAATCTCTCCTCTCCTCTCCTCTCCTCTCCTCTCCTCTCCTCTCCTCTCCTCTCCTCTCCTCTCCTCTCCTCTCCTCTCCTCTCCTCTCCTCTCCTCTCCTCTCCTCTCCTCTCCTCTCCTCGCCTCGCCTCTCCTCTCCTCTCCTCGCCTCTCCTCTCCTCTCCTCTCCTCTCCTCTCCTCTCCTCTCCTCTCCTCTCCTCTCCTCTCCTCTCACCTTCTCTCCCTTGTTTCACACTCTCCTTTAACAGCCCAGTAAATGAGTGACCTTCAGCGGTGAGTCTCAAGCACAACCAACCCCCCACCCTGTGTGTGTCTTAGTGTTTACACAGGACAGGCCACTGGTGCCTGCTAACTGAGACATGCCCTCTACCCATGGCCAGGCCAGGCCCTCTGTCCATGGTGCTGGATGTGAGGCATGGGCCCAGTGCATCGGTAGCCTCTTCACATGGTCACATGGTGGTGATGCGCTCCCTGCCCTGGTTATATAAATGACGCCCTGTCACAATAACACTGGCTGTGAAATGAAGACATGCTTAGTTTGTTCCACTGCTTAAAAGCGATGGAGATTTTAATATGTGACACAGAGTGTAAAGTCTTTTTTTTCCTTTTTGATGGTTTCAGTGAGCAGAAAAAAGCAAAACGAGGAGATGGAGGAAGATAAAATAACTCTGAACAGAATTCAGATGAGGGTGAGAGGGATTTTTTTTTTTGACTGAGGCAAAGAGAGATGGATCAAGAGCCAAAGAAAGAAAGAAAAGCAGAGAAAGAGAGAGAGCGAGAGAGAGAGAGAGAGAGAGAGAGAGAGAGTTAAGAGTGAGAGAAAGATCGATGTGAGAAAATGAGAACTCTGATAGATCTCAAGCTGCACAGAGAATGAGAGAGAGACAGAAAGAAAGAGATGAGAGAGAGAAAGAGATGAAAGAGATGAAAGAGAGAGAGAGAGAGGAGAAGAGAAAGGGCGATGAGGGAAGGGGTAAAGAGTGGTAGAGTCACAGCAGTGGCAGCAGACGAGAGAGAGAAAGAGATGAAAGAGAGAGAGAGAGAGAGGAGAAGAGAAAGGGCGATGAGGGAAGGGGTAAAGAGCGGTAGAGTCACAGCAGTGGCAGCAGACGAGAGAGAGAAAGAGATGAAAGAGAGAGAGAGAGAGAGAGAGAGAGAGAGAGAGAGGAGAAGAGAAAGGGCGATGAGGGAAGGGGTAAAGAGCGGTAGAGTCACAGCAGTGGCAGCAGACGAGAGAGAGAAAGAGATGAAAGAGAGAGAGAGAGAGAGAGAGAGAGGAGAAGAGAAAGGGCGATGAGGGAAGGGGTAAAGAGCGGTAGAGTCACAGCAGTGGCAGCAGACGAGAGAGAGAAAGAGATGAAAGAGAGATGGAGAGAGAGAGAGGAGAAGAGAGAGAGAGAGAGAGAGAGAGAGAGGAGAAGAGAAAGGGCGATGAGGGAAGGGGTAAAGAGTGGTAGAGTCACAGCAGTGGCAGCAGACGAGAGAGAGAAAGAGATGAAAGAGAGATGGAGAGAGAGAGAGAGGAGAAGAGAGAGAGAGAGAGAGAGAGAGAGAGGAGAAGAGAAAGGGCGATGAGGGAAGGGGTAAAGAGTGGTAGAGTCACAGCAGTGGCAGCAGACGAGAGAGAGAAAGAGATAAAAGAGAGAGAGAGAGAGAGGAGAAGAGAAAGGGCGATGAGGGAAGGGGTAAAGAGTGGTAGAGTCACAGCAGTGG
>CM050207.1:26736907-26834407 GCA_027475355.1 Coilia nasus
AGAAAAATATTATAATATAATGTTAGAGAAGGGAATTACAAAGGGTAAAGGATCAGAAAAGCCATCTAAAATGTTAAATAATATATACCTACACGTGATAATACCAGGAACAACACCAGGGAAAACCAAGATTTGTAGTCTGGATTCTAAATTGGTATATCATCGAAGGGAATTAAAGTCTTTTCAAAGCCCATAAATTTCACACAGGCTATGATGCTTTTAAAGTGCTCATATGGAACAGTTGTACGTGTGACAGGGAAAACAGAACGTGAGTGAAGTCTCCTGGGTCTTACCCAAATGGTTTCCATTAGCAGAAGAATGGCTGTGAGTGGAAGCGCGAGAGGCCTACTGCGAACGGTAGTGCTCCATCTGTGGTGACAAGGAGACGGACCACGCTACGCTGCACATCTGGATGACAGCCTTCTGTTTGGAGAGCGGCCGGATGAGCCCGACGGGCCTGCAGGACGACGTGTTTGCTGCAGCCGACACAAACAACCTTCCGAAGGCGTTGATGGGATGGAGTGTGATTAAAGTGACGCTCGGAGGGAACAACTAGATCTGTCACAAACTGTGAGGAGATAATGGCTTTGTGTGTGCTCTCTTGTCCCGATAAAAAAAATCTTTTATTTTCATCTGTTTGTGTTTCAAATCCACAGACTCATTAAACAAGCCTTTCTTGCACAATTGAACAAACTGATATTCAAAGTAGCTGAGTTGTAAGCAACTAGACTTCTTCTTGTCCAGTTGCTTACAACTTAGCTCCTTTGACTACCATGACCTGGATGAATAAGAATCTACACAGACAAACAAACTGATAGGCATATATGTCTCATTGGATAGAGTTCAGCTGTTGAACTTTTTACTGAAATTTTCAGCATTTTAACCTGCAGTGAATGGAGTCTGACTTATTTTCGCCTTCCACTTCAGTTTATCATCATAGCAGAACTGCCAGGCAATGCTGGGCCTTGTGACTTCTCTTTGTTAACTGAGTATTGGATCATATTCAAAACAACTGCGATATGAAGACAACGTTTAAACTGAAACTATGAAACACTAATTTCCTCAGGTGTGGCATATCTATGTACAAGTGTGAAGTAAAGCTGGGAGACTTAAAAGCGCTTGAGAGAGGGCTGCTGGTGGTGGTAGCGGTGGTGGTGGGGTAATGGCCAGAGTTCCGTGACTCTGACAGACAGGACGGCACTGCTGCCCAGAGCCGACCTTCACCAGGGGCTTTCTCAGCACTAGACCAGCTGCTGTTCTTCTCTCATTCTCTCCGGTTCCCCCTCTTCTCTCTCTCTGTCTCGTTCCCTCATTAAGTCCCACAATACTTACTTTTTATCTTTTGTTTTTTTTTGTTTTTTTCTACTATACCCAGTAAAACTAATACCTTTAACTCCTCCTAACCTAAAACTGGGCTGTGGTCAGACTGAGTGTGTGTCTGTGTGGGGTTGGGGGGTGTAGAGGAGAGGGTAAGGGGGTTTGGATTTCAGCCCTCCCATGCAAGCTACCCTGCTGCACATGTGCTGTCACTCATTTGACACGGCACATACACACACACACACACACACATGCACACACACGCACACCAACACACGCACATACACACACACATACCCTGAGAGAGCAAAGGGAGAGGCAGACGGAAGGAGTCGAGATTCGGGACATTTGGCTGTGGTGCTCCGTCCTGTCAGGAAGCTCTGTGGAAGTTCCTTGTCTCCCCTTCTGGACGTCTCCTCTCAGCAGCAGTCCCCACCACACCGTCACTGGTGCCACATCGCAGGGACGCCTGAGAGACACGCACCGGTCAGAACCCAACATGGAGCTCAGGCTACTGGCGGGGCAATTATTATTCTTCCTCACTCTTTATCAAGTAAGCAAAACTTTTCATAGATTCAGCACGCAGGCTATGTTTGGGCCTTCATACATTGTTATAATGTTTATAGAGTGTATATGAAGACCAAGAGCTGTTTGCTTTTCAAGTTTGTTTTTTACTATTTCTGGTTTACCTCAAATCTCAGTGTGAAACCGTTACCTCAGCTCAATTTTCCAAACTTTTCCTTGGGAACTCGGGAACTCGGGAATTCAGTTCACAGAAGTGTGGAGCCTGTCCACTGTCAGCCCTCTTAGTAAGGCTTGTGGTTCCTCTCTAAGCTTTCATCTCCTGGTGCAAAGGTGAAGACTTAGTTACACAGCCTGACCTGAGGCGCCATCTGTTAAAGTGCTTTGCTTTAAAAACTATCAGTTTCATTTCTTGTTTAGTATTGGCTAATTATTTTAGATATACAGAAGATCGGCTAACTCAACGAGCCCATCAGTAGCGTTCAGCAAAGCCTCATAATAGATGTCTAAACAGATAGTCAAAAGGGGGGATAAATGGCACAATGACATCCTAAAAGCCCTTTATTAACATGAAAGTCTGCAGATGTTTTAGGGGCTCATGTTACGACCCGTGGCGATGGCAAACCTCATGGTTGTCACCAGCCCTAATGAAGGACCTTAAGATGACAAATGAAAACTCACCGTGAAATACACAAATATGGAAGTAAATCTCTGTCTGCTCCCTTTAGTGTTTATGCGCGAAACAGAGTGCAGATGTTGGGATGAAAAGAGGACCTTGGCTGTGTTCAAGATGTGGGCCTTCCCTCTGAGTGAAACCATAGCTAGGCTGGCCGTGGCAGGATAATGACTGGGATTTTTTACCTGTGAGAATCTTAGTGATCTGTTGACACAGTGCTATTTATGTGTATTTATTGAGGACAGAAAAAGATGTATCTAATCTCTAAGACATTTTTTGTGGTTAAGCAAATCTAAAAGAAGGAAGGAAACAATTAATGTTTAAGATGGCCTCGACCATGATTAGTAACTAATCAATGCACATGAACAAAGCATCACTCACAGATTTTATGCAATGATTTTAACCAACTTATTACTAACTTGTTGAATTCTGTTACTTGCTATATAATGAATTAACACAATTTTATGTATTGTTTAACATAAACCAATACTTACCAAGTCACTTAGGTATAATTAGACAAAAGCATACATTATACATCACTGAGTTATTTGTACTGTATTCATAGAAATCTGTTATTAGCTGTTAAAGTGGATTGTTGTAAATATTCATGTCAAATACTGCTGTTTGCTAGTTATGGGAACCTTACGACAGTTGCGGGAACCTCAGTGTAAAGAGTGACTGACACCAGTTCCCAGTGACAAATGAATCAGGTGTTTTAGGTAGTTTCATCTTGTCCTCACAGTGGTGTCACTTTGCTGAGTTAAGAGTGACATGTAAATGGTGGAATGTACAGGCCAATGTGTCATCTGACCAAAAATATACTGGGCATTCCTGTGGCATATGCACTTATGCGCGTCCACTGATACACACACACACACACATACACACACACACACACACACACACACACACACACACACACACACACACACACATTGAAATTGCCATTGCCTAATCCCAGTGACTCAACAGATTTGGGTGCCATCTCACGTAATTTCATTTTATCCCCTCGCCTCCCACCCTGATACTCTGAGGCGTGCCGGACCACAGTGCGGGTTCCTTTGATCTTTGGGGGAACTTTACGGTCCTTGTTATGGATATCAACGAAACTATTCCAGCCGTGCATGGCACCTCGGGGGCCGCTAAAATTCCCCCCTTCAAAATGCCAGAGGTGTTGCACGACACATTCTCAGGAGAGACAGCGCAAAGGATCCTGGGATTTTTCCCTCAAATCCTTAACCGCAAATGAAGATTGGCCCTTCCATGGGAATATCCTAAAGGAAGGAGAAAAAAAGTTTGGTTTGAGAAACAGAGCAATTCTATCTCGCCAGTTTCCAGAGTGAGGGAGAGGCTGTTTTGGGAGCAGCTGTTCGCAAATGCGTGTTCAATGCCATTTGTCCCAGAGCCTAATCCCGGCAGCGGAAAAGGGGAGTCCAACATCTCGCAGACCATGAAATTGAGGACAAATCAGCCTGTAAAACGCCCACTGCAAGGCTCACGCTCGTTGGAAACAATCATTCAGGTCAGGCCAGCTGTTGGAGAGGGGCTGAGTCACACAGGAGCTACATCCTCGGTGGTTTTGATTTTTATTTCCCCTGATTAAAAACAAAACAGCCTTGTTTCCAAACTCGCAGCCCTTTCACTTGAGAATCTTTTACAGATCCTGATCATTCAGCTACAGCAATTAAGCCACCCTCATAACACACCCTGTGCCTTACTTTTTTAACCCTTAGTTTTATTAAAACTGATTTGTTCTGTCTAGAATAGAGAATTTAAGTGTGTTTGACTGTAACTTTTTTAAAAAGATAAAAGACGCACATTGTTTGGACAATTGAAAAAAATGTTAAATTTGTCTTCCTTTTCTCAATATGAAACAATTCTCTACACATATTGTTATATACTTACAGACATGATATAATCCTTTCCTCTATTTATCATCTGCACTTTATACTCTGTCCATCTCCATTAACAGCCCTTATTTTGCAGCGGAAATGTTCAATGAATTACTTTGTTCTCTTTCGAGTGATAGTCAGTTAAAGTAGCAGTGGAGTTAACAGATTTAAACTGTTCATAGTAAATAAGAGAGGGCTTGGCACTGACCATATGGGTGTGGTGAAAAGCTCCTATATATAGGCTTAAACTGTCTTCCCATGGAACTCAATAAAGTGCCACACCATAAAGATGGCAGCTATTTTTTCCCCTGTGAAACACTGGGAGTCCCAGTATTCGTCCCCCTCATTAGGCCCAGTGGGCAGTCACTGAAAAGCAGACATCTGCTCCCATGAAATGCTGGCATTACACCCCCAGACTAAGAAGGGTCCGGCAAACTAGAATGTCAGGAGAAAGACAAAACAGAGAGAAAGAGAGAGAGAGAGAGAAAGAGACAGAGAGAGAGAGAGAGACAGAGAGAGAGAGAGAGAGAGAGAGAGAGAGAGAGAGAGAGAGAGAGAGAGAGAGAGAGAGAGAGAGTAACGCATGAACGTTGATACTTTAGTGCTGACTATGCCCTCTAGAGAGACTGTGACAGGCCTGGTTAGAGGACATGGACACCTGTGTGGAGAGCAGGAGCCATTTGCCTTCCCCCCAAAGCCTGCTGATGGTACCTCCTCAGCCCCACTCCTCACTACCTCCCATTGGGTTCCCCCTACTGCACTGCACTGCAATGCACTCAGGATGGGATGGTCTAAGTGTGTCACGTTACACTGGCAAACCTCCATACTGTCCTACAGTAGAATGTTGGACTCCTTACCAATGCCCTCTTGCACTTCCAAAGGAAATGATTTTGGCAACCAACCCGTTCAAGCTTAACCCTCCCCTGACAGACCACCCACAGCTGATTTGAAGATAACTACTGAAGCATATACGCAGCAGTCAATACAATATCACTCACAATAACTTGGTGCATATCACACGCTGTGCTGGTGAACACAGAAATGAACATATTAGGTGGCATTAGTCGCCCTATCCACACCACAGCCACACAAACCCCCTGGTCAGGAGCAGCTGTGCCTTGCCCTGTGCCTGTGGCGTGACTGGAATGTGCTTCCCCGGTAAAAGTTGGTTGGGCAGACGGGAAGATGGGAGGACAAATGGATGGCATGAGGGATGAAACCAGAGTGCTGTAGATCATTCCCAAAGCCCCTCGTTCCCATCTAAATTCCAAAGACTTTTCCCAAGCAGGAAATCATGTCAGCATAATTGTTAATGGTCACAGTTGGACGGTCATGGTGGTAAATGATGGTAATGTGGCCTTAGAAGTTATATATGATCACATCCACACAGCCCAGCTCGTTTCAGTTAAGTATTATGTTCTGATCATTTATATCAATTGCATTATCTTCAACATCATCCAAGACCACGTTGTCACTTTACTTTATGAGCATTCTTCATTTTATGCTCAAATCTGGATTCTATTGATTGTTTTGAGTTGTGAAATGATGCGATATCATGCACCAAATTACCTTGCGAATCTGCTCCAAAATGTGGCAACATATTTTGCAACATACCTAAGTAGCAAAGGGGTAGAGTAGCCTGGAGGAATGAGTTTCACTTGCTATATAAGCTTTCATTGACAAGATACAGTGTCATGCCAAGGCTGTCTAAGACTATAGTATACTGACAGATGTTTCTGGTCATAAGCACGCATGCACACAGACACACACACCCACACACTCACACACCCAGAGTGTGTGTGAAAGTGAGACTGAGAAGTGGCCTAAGGCACTGACTCGCTGTCATGACATAGACGATCTGACGATCTGTATGTGGGTCAGACACAGGCGTATTTCAAGTCCGCTGTGAGATTAGCACTTCCTTATGGAAACAGTCCTGTTTATACCCTCTCTCTTAGTAATACCTCTGCTCCGCTAAGCTGATCTGAGGACTTCTGAGGACCCAGACAGTCAATTACACTGAGACATGCCCAAGACCAGCCGTGACCCCCCGACTCACCAGACTTTGATAGGAGGGTGCTGATGGAACCCTGAATCCGGCCCAACAAGATGTTTACATGTCCTCGTCCTATAGTCTGTTACCAAGGCTGCTCACAAACATAAATAAACCAATCAGCTGAGGTTCAGAGAGCAGTCTTTGAAGTGATAAAACATGCTGATTGCATTCAGGAGAGATGTCTTCTGGCATGGACAGCCAGCTAATTGGGGTCTTGATCCAAGCTCTGTCAAGTCATTTCAAGCGTCTACAGCAGGCCTTAACGCAATGTCATATGCCTCTTCCTGTGCATACTCGTATATCTAAGTTTGGTAACACTTTAGAATAACTACTCCCTATAAATAATGTATACATGTATATGTAAAAAAACAAAAGAGGTGCATACATACAAAAAATATAATCACAGATGCTAGAGAAGTGTAGCAGGTATTTCACAAAAGTTTTGCTCCAGAAAAAGATTTTATTTAAAAAACAAGGCATCATTTTGAAACTGTGCCTTGCACCTCTTTTCTTCTTTTATACAGACAGACAGCCAACAGACAAGCATACAGAATATAAATATCTTTACAAATTATTTATTGAATAGAAATGATGTCAAAATAAATGTTAGCAAATGATCAACAAAATGTCAATTAACAGTTAACAAACACATGTATACTGTACATGCTTTAAAGTGTTACCCTACATTTTTATGCCTGCACATATGTAGCTGATGTAAGTCCATAATTCCCAAAACATCTTTTATCAGCCTCAGTGTTCGTATGGATATATGGTCATATGGAAACGATGTTATTTTCCTACATGGTTGAGGTAATGATGTAATGCAATGTATAACATGTGCACAGTGAAAGCTGAAAATGATCAAAGGATGTTCATAAAGGTGACACGTAATGGAATATCTTGTCATGCTTTGCACTCTTTGTCAAAAAGCCTTAAAGGAACACTCTCTTCTGGAAAATTTCCAACCACTTGAGAGTTTTTGAACATTTGAGTTTTACTGTTTTTGAATCCATTCATCTTATCTTCAGATCTGGCGGTAGGCTCTAAAGATCTGCCAGTAACACTTTCGTTGTTAGCTTGGCATAAGTCAGTAAATTGAAACATTGAAATTGGAGTGTGTCTTTATTTGTATGAGGAGAAATATAGAAATATAGTCCACCTGATACATAGCATAGGTATGGCAGTAGTAGACCTAATGGAGCCACTTGTCTTCAGGCCTGTGTGTGGAGTAGGCTAATTGATAATGGGGAGAGCCACCAGTAGACTGCTAATGACTTTAGCAGACACTATACCACCCAAGGGCAGACCAAATCTAATTTGTGCTGACAGCTCTGCATCAATGGTCAGATTACAAATTCGTTTTACATTGTTTATATATTTTCTGTCCATAAACTTGCCTTCATTTAAAAAAGGACAGAAAAAAACATTTCCACATCCATGACAAACATGGGCACATGTAATTCAAAGGCCATGAACTGATAGGGTGGCTATTCCAAAAAAATAAATATTCGTACATCTGAAACAATCTGCATTCCAGTCAGTCTTTTTAAAGGCCCTTTTGGAGGTGTATCAGGCAGCACTGGCTGGCAGGTTTTCCACCATCCTGTGCAGTGATGTGGTAGACACACCATGCGGTGGCACACACTCTGGTGTGATCACTGAAGGCCGATTAGAGTGCCACCACCCACTACACACTACACCATGCTCCAGAGATGTTTGGGACTGGCCTGGCTGTGACAGACCCTTTGGTGCATGGACCGAAGTGGGCATGAGCAACGACGTCACCCTCTCTAAGATTAGTTAACTTTAACTCAGCCTCGGCATGCCTGGCATGGCTGCCGTTCCCTAGGCGGCTCAACAGAGGCGTGCCACTATGCCAGCGTGCCAGCGTGCCACCAGGGCTCAAAGAGGATGAAAGATGTAAGGCCCTGTCTGTCCTGTCCAGGAGACATACTAATCAGTGGCTCTCTAACGGTTGAAAACAATGAACTCCCTGACAGAATAGTCCTTAGTGACATAGACACAACACTACCTGACAGCAAAATTCTTATTTGCAATCAGTGGTGTACAGAACTTGAGTCATTTTATTTAGTGTTTGTACTTGAGCTTTGCTCTGTTCTGAGGAAAAACAGTTGCACACATTGGGAATCCGTCTGTCACTCTCCAGGAGACATACTAATCAGATGTTCTGCTCTCATAGAAAACAGTGGCATAAATATCTCCTTGACAGCAAAGCCCTCATTTACAATCAGTGGTATACAGAATTTTACTATTTTTCACTAGTAATGCTCTGTACCTTGTGTAGTGCCAATATAAGCAGCTTTTAAGGTCTACTCTACGAGTTACAGTATGAGCAGAAATATGGTTGCAGACTTTCTGCAATGACATAATATTAAGTATAAAGGCCCTTTTTTGTGATAATATGCTACACACTATCTTTTTGTTTTTGATATTCCATAGTTCATTTTAATGATTTATAATATTCAAAACATCAAAACATCCTCAGCTGTCTGGGAGGCAGCTTGAAAATATCTGTCATGTGACAGTACTGCGGTATGTGTCAGTTTCCTCTCTGAAGTGTCTTTGGAAAGTCAGAGAGCTGAGTCTTGCACATTTTCTTTACAGACAGGTGAGAATGACACACTCTGCCTCACAGTCTGCACGTGTGAGAGTGTGCCTGATTTTGTTGCAGTAGCGGATTTGTTTCACGACCCCTGACCCCTTAGTCAGGTGCAGTGTGGGAAATAAAGGCGACTCTGTTACACTGAGCTTGAGTGTGGGTGGGAAATGGAGTGGAGTGGACAGCTGCTGTGTGTGTGTGTGTGTGTGTGTGTGTGTGTGTGTGTGTGTGTGTGTGTGTGTGTGTGTGTGTGTGTGTGTGTGTGTGTGTGTGTGTGTGTGTGTGTGTGTGTGAAACCTGACTCTTTTTTCTTTCACAGAGTGCATACCACCACGGTAGATTCCCTGTTACCAACAGGGCAAGAGATCACCATTCCTTTAGGGTCTAGGGGTTAGAGGGGGTGTTGCTTGCCTCTCTAACCCCCAGCGACATTCATGTTGGAGCCTAATATTAGCATCCAGCAACAACATTCCACTTCAGAAACATTTAGAATGTGTTACTGTTCTAAATGGTTAATTTGATAATCAGAGCATCTTGGACTTACTAACAACAATATCAAATTCAAAACACTCACCATTTGTATTGCGAATTAATGTTAAATAATTGTATAATTGATTTAGGTTTTTACATTAGAATGCCTGGCTGCACACGATGACACAGGTATCTGTTAGAAGCAGCTGTAGAATATAGAGTAGAAATGTATTCTGCAATCCCTACCAATTCAGTCCAGGTTAATCAAGGTCATGTCTAAAGTGTACAACAATGAAAATTAATGATGTTATAGTTACAGGACTGATTAGTGTACTCCAAAAATAAAATGCATATAATAGCTTTGTTTATGGTAAATTCTGAATGAGTCACTTTGGTACTTTTAAATCTCGCCGAGCTTGCACAACGAACATAAACGCAAGGCAAGGCAAATTTACAGTATTTATATGGTGCATTTTATACACAGAGGTATTTTGATATGCTTTAAAAAACTGAAAGCAAAGAACAGTGTGTGATAAAAAGTAAAAAAAGACATGATAGATAACAGAATAAATGGCAGTAACTAATAAAATGTAAAACATTTAGCAATGAGTCATTGCTAGATTTTGCATATGCTCTAACGAAAAGAAATACCATAGAGTGATTAAAAGTAGTAAGCTTTTTCCTCAGAAAGCATCTAAGAACAGTTTGGTCTCTTCCGTTTTTCAACTACACAGCTGCACACGATGCTTATAATATTTTTTCTCTCCCCTTTCTCTCCTCTCCTCTCCTCTGCTCTCCTCTCCTCTCCTCTCCTCTCCTCTCCTCTCCTCTCCTCTCCTCTCCTCTCCTCTCCTCTCCTCTCCTCTCCTCTCCTCTCCTCTCCTCTCCTCTCTCTGGGTTTGCAGGTATGGCCTAGCTTCCAGACAGAGCAGCACGCACTGAACCCAGCCGTTCTGTATCCTTGGCGCCAGACCAGAGGGCCGCTGGCCAGCGCAGGTCTGCTCAGAGTGAAGAGGGACTGGATCATCCCTCCCATTCGAGTGCTGGAGAACAGCAAAGTGATCCCAGAGAAACTGGTCCAGGTAAGAGACAGTTCACATCCAGGGCCTGGTAGAAAGAGGGCTAGACTACAAAGACAAACAGGATGGCAAACCAGGGCTATGTTTGGGTCATTTTAGTCACATATCAATGGAGTTCATGCCTGTTGGGCAGCAAATGGATGGCAAACCATTATTGTTATAATTATTATATTTAATAATGTTATTTATCATATATAATATACACAGCATATATAATATATCCTATATATCATTAAGGTTTAAACTATACTAAGTAGTGACATGTATTAGTACAGTGTTTTTAAGACCCCAAAAACCCCCGAACACGTGTGTGTGCCTGTGCGTGGGTCAACATAAGGACATACCTTTTTTTCCCTTTTCCCTAAACAAATGAAGGTCTGGCGTCTGTTTTCTTGCTTTTAATTTAGTAAGGGTCATGTAAGAAAGTGTGAAAGCTGGTCCCTGGACAGCAGTTAAGAGCTGAAAACACACCAGAATGCAGTCTGCACACTTACGTCACCCAACCCAAGGGGGCTGATTACCATGCTGTCTCCTCATCCACAGATCAAGTCAGACAAGGTTTCCAAGGGGGAGGTGATCTACAAGCTGGAAGGACCAGGGGTCAACCAAGAACCCAAAGACCTTTTTGAAATAGATGAGAAAACAGGCTGGATCAAGAGCAAGATGCCCCTCGACAGAGAGAAGTTCAGCAGTTTTACGGTAAATGCAACACAGCTCGTACTGCTCGTCCTCATCAGTGATTCCCTCAGGATGCAGTGCTTTAGTGGGGAATGCAGAGCAGACATGTCTGATTTTTCCTGATTTTTCTGTGGAAAAAAATAACAAAGTCCAACTATGCTATAAGGGGATGTAGTGGAGGATAAACGCAAGTAAATGGAGTTTACCCACCTCTCAAATTTCACAAAACGAGTTTAACCACCTCTCAACAGGGTTTATTCACCTTTCAGTGCTGTTTATTCACCCTGTAGTAGAATTTATGTACCAAACACAATTTCTACCATTCCAAAATCACTATGTCATCTATATGTGCACTGGAGAAATGCACTGGGACTGTTAAAACATGTTTTGCATGTCTTTTTAAAACATTTTGTGTTGCACTGTGCATTCACCTCACCGTGATCCCCAAATTCATACCCACCTCTGATTTTACCACTACACCCCTCATGCTATATTCAACATCTCTTGGTATTGTGTGTCCGCAGCTGAAAGCCTTTGCCTTGTCTCCAAGTGGGGAGAGACTGGAGAGCCCCACCACCATAGAAATCTATGTGTTGGATCAGAATGACAACAGGCCAAACTTCACCAAGCCTCTGTTTGTGGGCAGTGTTCCTGAGTTTGCTGCACCAGGTATGATTTTTCTAAAAACGCACATTCCTTACACAATGTTTAGGTATTTTGGGTAAATTTGTTTCTTGTTTCTTTGTTCTCTGAGCTTATGGGCTTTAAAAAAAACCTTAGGAAGGTGAATGGAGGATCAGTTAAGTCTGAGATGAGACTGTATTACATGTTATAAGTTCTAATATCCTGGGCTTCCACTAGGTACCTCGGTGATGCGTGTGAAAGCTGAAGATAAAGACGATCCCATGACAGACAATGCTGCTTTGACCTACTCCATCGTCAAACAGGAAAGCATCCCACCGAACAAAGCTGAAAAGAATATGTTTGGCATCAGAGAAACGACAGGGGAAATTTACACACTTGAGGGGATCGACAGAGAGGTAGGTTTAATTCTTTCTTTCTGTGTTAAACAGTTACAATCACTAGTCATGGGAAAACCAACCAAAAAATGTATTGCTGTTGCTGTATTGATACAATATAAATACAGTATAATATAGTTTAAATAAATGCTGTATTGATACTGTGTAAATACTATAATATAATATCATGTAATGATAAATACTTTCATCATTATAACATGAGCACTGGTAAACAGTATGGTTTATTGTCTTAGCTATTTGTAACTGACTGCCATCCTGTTGTCCTGGCACAGGAGATAAAAGCGTTCAAGCTGACCCTTCAAGTGGCAGACATGTCAGGCATGGGCCTGACCAACACTGGCCATGCCACCATCAACATTACTGACATCAACAACCATGGGCCAAAGTTCTCCCCTGACTCGGTAAGCCCCAGAAATTCATGGGATGCAGCTTCATTCCACTTAAGGAAAATTCCATTCCAAAGTGGCATCTATGAGAATCCTTTGCTTATAAAGGAGCAATAGAAGGGACATGACTCAAGTTACTTTGTAGTCTTAAATAAAACATCAAATAATATGCATTCACAACAAAATTCTCATTTACACTCAGTGGTGTACAGTACTTGGGTTATTTTTCACTTGAATATTGTTTTGTGTTTTTAATGGTAAAGAATAAGCAACTTTTCATATCTATTTTGCTACCTATGAGTAGAAATTCAAGACCTCCACCAGATGCATCTTAATTAGCAATGAGTCATTGCTAGATTTTGCATATGCTCTAATTTTGCTCTGTGCAGAGAAAACACAACATAAGTATTTAATATCACAGTATGACTAGGCTAGCCTATGTTTGTGGCTTTCTTTGCCTGATTAGATATAGCCTGAAATAAATGTGATGACATTAAAACCACATTTAAGGTTCCGTAAAGTAATTAAAAGCTTTATTTTGGTCCTACTGCTTTTTGTAGGTGAAAATAATAAACTAATCACTTGTGTGTTCTTTTAACACGAGTGACACAGTTACTCAGGTGCTTGAGGTAGTTCTCCTTCTTGAGCTTGAGTGTGATGGTTTAATATTCATTGTCACAGCACTGAAGTGCTTGTTCTGTCTGCATTATTCCCATTTGCTTTTTGTAAGGGGCACCAGAGAAATTTCTATGTAAAATAGCTTACATGGGAGATTCTATAGTTTATAGTTTTTGTTTGTCTATTGTTTGTGTGTTTGGATAAGTATCATAGATACTTAAAGGATGGAAAATTGTAACCTGTAATGTATGTATTGTCCTAGTAAGGTATTTGTAGTCATGTGTGATTGTGCTTTATGACCATTGGTTACAGTTAGTCAAGATGAACTGGAGTTGTTCATATTTCAACATAGTCCGTAATTAGATAATAACATCTAAATGATTACTATTACGCTGGCGTGGATATGGATTAACATGGATATATTGCACTGGTTGTGCCTGCAGTACAAGTTCTTCACTGTGGAGAATGCACTGACTGAAGCGATAGGACGAGTCAATGTCACTGATGGCGATGAGCATGGTGGAAGGAACTGGAAGGTTCAGTACCAAGTCACTGAGGGGGACCCCAACTCACACTTCTCCATCACAACAGATCCCGTTACCAACCAAGGCATTTTGTCTGTCATAAAGGTGAGTGTTTTACACATTGCCATGTACATATGATGACCTACCTACAGTTGTTTCAGAATTAAATGATTTACGTTTAATTCGTTTTCATTTTAATATGAAGGCTTCTGCATGTTAGGTAAAACAATACTTGGTTGTGTTCTTCTGCCATCTTCTGGTAGAGTTGTAGCACTCACAACCTCTCCCATAGATTCAGCATAGGAGCATTACATTGGATAGCACAGCACAGCTGCTGCCTGACTATACCCTGCTACTTACACAGTGGTTATTGACAGTATTTCTTCACAGATTCTTGAACATATTTTGGGCTGAGTTGTTGGGCAAAAAAATTCTGCATGGATGTACGTGTGATTGTGATCTTCTGTTTGAAGCTCTGTCAGACATGATAAGACATTGTTTTCTGCCAGGTGAAATGCAGCCACCCTGTAATTACTTGGCTTGTACTGTTGGTAAATGTTTGCTTCACTGTCTGCCCCTGTTTTTGCAGCCCTTGGATTATGAGGCCAAACAAGAGCATGAGTTGGTCCTGACCGTGTTAAATTTGGTGCCACTTGAAGGCATGTCCCTGGACTCTCCCTTCAGCACTGCCACTGTCACCATTGTGGTTTGGAATGAGAATGAAGCTCCACGATTCTATGCGGACCCGATTGTTGTTGATGTTCCTGAGTCCATTGTACCTGGAACAATTATTGTCCAAAATATTGCCCACGATCCCGACAATGCCAGACTCAGGTAGGCATATCTGACCAGTCAAATCTGATTGGCCATAACCAAGGCCTAAAACAGAGTTGACTTGACTTCATCTTTGTGCGTCTGTCCTCTGTGTTGTTATGAAACTGTCCAACCGCATCCGTAGGTTCGAGATTAGCTATGACCCTGAGAAGTGGCTCGCCATCAACCGAGACACTGGAGAGGTTACGGCCAAACAAGCCTTCAACATCCGCTCGCCACATGTGCAGAACAATAAATACCGTGCCATGATTAAAGTATCTGATACCGGTGAGTCTTCAGGCCTCAACAACAACAACTACAACAACAACAACAACAATAACAACAACAACAACAACAATAATAATAATAATCATCCTTTCAATCAATCAATCCTTTATTTGTTGTACAATGTACATTAATTAGCATTAAAACATCTAAATGCAACCAATTACTGGCAATAATAATAATAATAATAATAATAATAATAATAATAATAATAATAATAATAATGATAATAATAATAATAATAATAAATTTGTTGGTATCATTTTAATCATTACTGTTATTGTTTGCCATTATTTCATTATTTGTAGTTAAGGCAATGCACTTATTTGTACTTTTGCATTAAATGTGCTATGTAAACAAATTGACTTGACTTTTTTCCTCTCTGTAGATATTGATGGGATCTCCACTGCAGGCACTCTGGAGATTTCCCTCATTGAGACGAATGACCACAGCCCTCAGCTCGTCCCTCTGAGTGCCACCATGTGCAGCAACAGAGAGCCCGCAGGCGTGGTGCTGAGTGCTGTGGACGAGGATATGCCCCCACACTCAGTACCTTTCACCTTCGACATGCCAATTACCATGCCCAACTGGACAATCACTCAGATTAACGGTAGGAGGTGTTGCAGAAATAGCTAAACCTAGCCTTCACGTCTTTTGTTTAGACTACCGATAACAAAAGTTGCCCACACAAACATGTCATAAGTGATATTTAAAAATGAAGTCAAAACATGTTTTTCCCACTTGAAATTCAAGGAATATATACTACAGTGAAGCCAGATATACTTCTAATCTTACAAATTAATGTGTGTAATATAAAACATACAATTTGGGAACTTATAAATACCATATGACAGCAAAAGAAATAAAAGTAGTATTTATTGAGTAAACTATTATGGTGTGGCACATGTAAAACCTATAAGTAGTAGGGCAGATTTTTTTCTTTAATTGTGGGTAAATGTTCATTGCTTTCTGGAAAAGTGTATGTCTATAAGCTTTCCTCTTTTCAGGGAGCCATGCGTTTCTGCAGCACCTGGTGGACATTGAGTCTGGGGATTTCTTCCTCCCCATAAAAGTGTCTGACTCAGGTTCACCCCAGCTCGGCTCCTTCAGCTACATCAACATCACTGTGTGCCCATGTGACGCAGACGGCGAATGCAAAGCCATCTCTGCCGCCATCTTTGCCAGCCGAGTGGGCATCAGCTTCATCGCCCTCATAGTCATCATGAGTTGCATTGCTCTCTTTTTCTGTAAGTATACTTAGACTAAGTGCCAACACAGAGCACCTTATCTTCTGTAAAATTCTAGGAGAGGCCAGCTGAATAGTTCCCTCAAATACTGTTAATTTCATGATATTGTTTGAATATCAGAAACTCAGAAACTCAACATTTTTCTACTGAAGATCCTGTGGCTACATACTGTGGACAAAAATTAAACTATGCAAATTAAAGCTGATTCAATTGTCTTTTCAGTGGTATCATGGTTTATAATCATCAAAGCTTTGGCATGACCACCATAGGTTGAGGAAATAGTTGTTTTTAATAGTTTTGGTTTTGGTCAACACTGCATATCAACCCGCACATAAATATAATGTAAATCTTTTCTGCTCAGTGTTGCTGTTGCTTGCGGTGGCTGTGGGAGCCTGTAAGAGGCACCATATGAAGAAGGGAGGGGGCCTGCTGGTTGGGGTGTCAGATGATGACATCCGTGACAATGTCTTCAACTATGACGAGCAGGGTGGAGGAGAGGAGGATGAGGTCAGAGTCCTTGGAGTCTTGTACAGCTAACATATAACTTCTAGTGGCTGGATTGCTCTGTCCAATTTCAGGGATCCAGTAGTCTCAATAAAGCAAGACAAAAAAAACAATAAACCAAATATAGAATACCACAAAGCATCATCATCTTTCATAAATGCAGTCCATATATAATTTTTCCGTAACATCTTGGTCTTTGACCTCTTTTTCAAGAACGTGTTCAACATTGACCTTCTGAGGAACCCCAGTGATGTTGTTCCGTCCCCATCGCCCTATGCTTCTCCGGTGACTGGCATGCCGAGGGGGAGACAGCCTCTCAGGAAAGATACTCCACACAACCTACCCTCACCTACGTATCCTCGGAGGCCCCCTGCGGACCCCACTGACATTGAGGACTTCATCAATGATGTAAGCAAGCCTGTTATTATATAGCCTGTCAGTTGGTCTTATTGTCTCGCTGGTGTCGGTCTGTCTTTCTGTGATTATTTGAAACTTGCGTCAGCTCTCTGAATGATGTTGAATTTGGGTTATGTTCTCTGAGGTTAATGACAGTCATGAAGTCATGAGACCTGGAGATGACGAAATATCTTTAAAATAAAAACGGCCTTTGTTACTTGAGTATGACCTTAAAAAAATAGCTAGTTATAAATAGCTTAGATGAAAGTTAAGTAAATTTTAAAATTATTCATAAATTCATAAATCTTTAATGGTCCATTTCAGGTATTATCAATCAAACTGCCGTTATGTTGTTTTAATGAAGTAAAAAAAAAAACAAATACAATCAAACAACATAACTTTAATTAGCTATTACATGGAACACAAAAATATTCAGAATATACTTAAAGAGATTCATGAAAATTGACTTAACTTTGAATATGAACTCCTGATATGCTATCTTCTTGCAGAATTGAATGGCACAACAATAACAGCCTTTCTGCAATGAATTAATGAATGGTCATTGGTTGTCAGCTCCAAAATGTGCATCTTTCAGAAGTGATGACCTTGAAACGACCAGAAGAGAGTTTACTTTGAGTTGAAATAGAAAAAATGTGACATATGACAATATGCCACACTCTCTGTCTCTCACAGGGTCTGGAGGCTGCAGACCATGACCCCAATGTGCCGCCCTATGATACTGCGCTCATCTACGACTATGAGGGGGACGGATCCCTGGCGGGCAGCCTGAGCACCCTGGCTTCGGCCAGCTCGGACGGAGACCAGGACTACGACTACCTCAACGACTGGGGCCCACGCTTCAAAAAGCTGGCCAACATGTATGATCCCCGGTAATGTGCTTCAACCTACAGGCAACCCAGCAACACCAACCATGCAGAGAGAAAAGCATCATGTTGGTCACCAAACATGCAAACTTCACAAAAAAAGAAACCACACACACACACACACATACAGACACACACACATACAGACGCACGAACACACACACCAACTGGCCTCTTCGTTTTCATTTCTTTTCCTGAAATCTGCACAGGTGGTGTTTGCATGGTAATAGACAGTGCTGTCAGGTCAGACAAAATACACATGACCTCCTTGTCCACCTTGACCTATATTTCAATGAGTTCTTAGCTGCAATATTGGGACTTCTGCCCTAATTGCAGCACCACATCATGGCCTGGCCTTGTTGTGGCCAAAAGGTGAAAAATATCTCTGCTTGAGCCTTTGGTAGACTGAGAAAGAGGTTAGAAGTAAAGAAATTAAAGATTGTCTAAGTGGTTTTCCGTTTGGCATCTCAGCATTACGCAAAAAGGTTGTGTCAACTGAACTGAAAATGACAAATTGTCAGGGGATATCTGTACGTCAAGACTGTAATAGGCAAGTAGTATCCACAGATATGAATGTAAAGATATGAGAATACATGAGAAGTGGAACATAGATCTACAATTAATTAGACAGTGGAGTCTTAATGGCCCTGGTATGACAAATGCACATATGCTATATGTTCATTTACATGTGTAAGTGATTGAACAAAGCATGGCTAAGACAGATCTGATACATATCACATACCTGACAGATATTGTGGGATTTTTTTCTTTTTGTGGTACACGGCTATCTTTTATATGAGGTGTAAATAAAATGTTAAACTTGATAATACATACTTTTCTGTTTAGGAAAATACTGGAAGGGCCAAGAGGTAAAAAAAAAATCCTTAATCACATGTAAAAACACCATCTTTTAAAGTTTTCTTTTTACAGAGAGCTTCCCATTTGCCCTGTCCAGCTCTAAATATAAGTAATTGTATTCTCAGTAAAACTATATTGGTGTATAACTTTTTTCTTTTTTATACTTTTACTTCCAACTTTAAAAAAAGAGAAAAAATAATTTTTGTGTGTTTCTGTTCTTTTTTGTAACGTGCTATTTATTTCATTCATGAGATTAAAAGTTGTTTAAAATAATATTACCTGGTACTACTCAATTTTATGTTAAATAAACCCAAGGGTTTAACATAGTCATTATCCATCATCCAATAAAACTCACAAATGGGTCTGTGCAACAGATGTATACAAAAACATAATGAGGACAAAAGGTTATAAACCCCATCCAGAGATGTTTAAACACACACTGTTTTCAACATTAGTTTTGTTTGATATGGGCTCAGTGACAGTACATAAACCTTACAGCATTGGTCCTAGGATAGAACAAGATATGGTTCTAAAGTATCTTTGATAGAATTCTGAAGTTGTCAAAATTCCACTGAATAAAACATACTCATATTGCAAAACCTTTGTAGACATGAGAACGCTCCTTTCCTACAATTCTCAAAATACCTAGTTGTTTGCAGGTAAGATTCAGATAAAATATAAACCTGAATGATGAGACTATGAAGCAGCAGTGTAATCTCACACCACCCATAATTGTTATGATTTTATTTGATTTTTTATATGTTTTTTATTGTCAATGTAATCTGTTCACAATAAACATTGTGTGTCACTCACTATGCTTCAGTATGACAAATAATTATTTGTGTGGGTGGGCTGGGGGGGTTGTGGGCCTCCCAATTCTGCTTTGCCCAGACCCCCTTTTATTGACCATATTTGGCTCATTAGTGCGTTTTAATGCATTCTCTGCAGCCAGACAGTTGACTCTCATTTTTCTCGGCACAACTACAAACATGGCTCAAAACATTCAATTAAAAAATAAAAATGTTCCACTCCAGTCATTCAATCTACGTCATATTACCATAGGAACCTATGCATATGCTTAGAAAAGTTCACTGCAATCGGTGTGGGGCTGGCACATCACAAAAACAACCATCTGTGGTGCATTTCAAGTCATAAAGGAGAGCTCCGTACACTACAGCTCCCCCATTGCTTTCATTCGCGTTCTTCACCCAAATGACATTTCAAGCCTACTGCTCTTCACCAGACTACTTCAGCAGTGTGTGGACCTCTCCTTTATGCCTTGGATTCCTTGGTTAAGCACCTATTTAGATAAAGGATGCGCGAGCCCTCTTCCTTTTTTTGAGACGGTGCACTTTAAGTCCCATGCGGTCAGTCCTGGAAGGTAAGTGAATCCTCAGGCTGAGATCACACGGGGCCCAGGCTGAGGTCCTCATCCACGTCCTTCCTGGGTGGTGGGCGGGGCCTACGCGGTTCGTCCTCTCCGGTGTCCTGCATGTCCTTCTCTGCCTCGACCCACGTCTGTGGGGCGATCATCTTCTTGGGCCCATGCGGAGGGGGGCCCAGCAAAGCCTCAATATCGTCATAATTCACCACCTCCCGCTCCAGCAATGTGTTGGCCAGCTGAGGAGTGGGGTGGGTGGGTGGGTGGGGGTTTGGTTAGATGGGAAATTGGTGAGTGGATGAAGAGAGAGAGAAAGTAAGTCAATTAAAAGAGAGACAGACAGAAAAGGTGTAAGAAAAAAAGAAAAACCAGAAACAAATAAAGATGAGGTAAGCAAATTAACTAAGAAAGAAAGACATTTTAGAGGATTGAAAAATATTTAAAAGTTATATGACAGTGCATGTCTAACATGACCAACAGTGATTGCTTGGATGAGTGAAATCCTCTATCTGATACATGACAGATGTGCTGCACATATTGTTTTCGCCGCAAGTGCTGGAATGTTATACTTTACACAGCTAAAATCTAAGCAACAAAGAATAAAGGCGATGCTTACTCACCAATATTAATTTATCCCTGTTGTCCAGAAGCAGCTTCTCTGTTTGTCTGTAGGCACGGGCCACCAGCATCTGGGCCTCCTGGTAACCAAAGAGAACATGACATGGACAGATCCATTATGGACTATACTCACTACTTATCCTTCAATCAAACTCTGACTTTTGATCAAGCAGTATTTCCAAAAATATACTGAGATAGATAGAACATTACCATAACCCTTTACCAACCCTTTACTTTAACTTTAACCAAACCACTGTAACCACTGTAGTTAACATAAGTATCAAAAAGTAGTTGATTTATAATAGAAGCAGTTGTAGGAGGTTTTCCGAGTAGACTATGACTCAATATTCTGCCAGTGGTTGATTTTCCAGCTTTTATTAATAGACTAAATGTGTTTATCTGAGTTAGCTGTCGCACTAATGGAGATAAGGGATCCCTCACATGATCCATCTGCTCCTGTAGGCCCTGGCTGAAGGGTCTGCGCCCGATGGCTCCCTGCTCCTCCGTGTCCGGGAAGGACACCTGACCCACAGTGGGCGACATGCCATACTGCTTTATCATGGAGTAGGCCACCCGCGTCACCTTCCTCAAGTCATCCTGAGCACCTGATATAGGGTGCAGACACACATGTATATACACACATATGGACACACACACACACACACACAAATGCGCGTACACACACATATGCACGGATATGAATATGGCTTTATAGAATTATATACAGTAATAATAGCCCAAAAAATGTAGACTTTGACTTTTCTGTGGTGTTTATGGAATTAATGTGTGCTTTGAAGTACAAAAAGGGCCGTGTTTGTTTCTCTAGGGGTGATGTGTGACTTTTACCTGTGGTGACTTTGTTGAAGGTGATTGCTTCAGATGCTCTCCCACCCAGAGCCATGCACATCCTCTCAAACAGCTGCTCTTTGGTGAAGAGATACTGGTCCCTGGGAAGCATCTGAGCAAACCCCAGGGCAGCATTGGTCCTGGGGGCAATGGACACCTGAGACACATAATATTTAGTCAGCCTCAGGCAATTCTCCCAGTGAAACACTAACACAGTGCATTCAAGTACACATTCAAGTGCGTTCAGTGCATTACATTACAATGCACTTAGCAAACACTTTAATCCAGAGGACATAATCAAGCTACAAACATGCAGAGAAAAACAGAGTAAGCAAAGGCGTAACAAAGTTCGTGCAGTCAGGGTACAGAACCGTGCTGGTGAGTGAAGGCTAATGCATTCAAGTACTGGTACACATTTCAGAGTGGGCAATCATTTCTGTCTTTTTAAAATTCACCTTCATGACAGCTTCAGTGTGTTCAAGCAGCCAACCAACCAAAGCATGGCCGGATTCATGGAACGCAACCACCCTCTGCTCCTCTTTGGATAAAATCTTGCTTTTCTTTGCACTTCCTGAACACAACCAGTAGAAACAGGACACATTCATCACCGGGGGGACCAAAGCTTAACTCATAATCTTAAAAAAAGTGTTGTTATCTGGTGTCAGTGGAATTATAATGTGCTGTGTGCCCAAATATCATAATATATTATTGTATCCTAACTTTACACCCCCCCCCCCCCCTCAGATGTCATCGGAGCCCCGCCATTCTCCATCCTCCACTGCTTCCTCACATATGATTCCCCAAACCCCACCTCGGCAAAGTCCCCCCCCCCCCCACACACACACAGCCCTCCCCTGCCTCATGCCCCCCTCCTACACACACACAACACGCAGCCCTAAGCTCTCGCCCCCCCCCCCCCCCCCCAGGAAACAGCTCTAGTGCGCCCCATGCCCCTTCACATTGCCCCCTCCTCTCCTCACACACAGCCCTCACCCACCCAGCATGCAGCATATAGCCTTGGTCTTTGTGCTATGCTCCCCTCCCCACACACCCACAGCACACAGCCCTCGTTGTTCAAGCCCCCCCCCCCCCAAACACACACACACAGTGCAGCATAGCCTTGCTCCTTGTGTTATGCCCTTCCCACACACCCAATACATACAGAGGACACACAGCCAACCCCCCCCCCCCCCAACACACACATGACACAGCCCCCCCCCCCCCCACCCCCATCTAACACACATACACATGTAGCATGCAAGTAGCATGTAAGCATGCAAGACACGGTCCTACAGTACGTCGCCTCCCTCACACACAGCTCTCACACCAACAACCCCACCCCGCACACACACACACAGCACATAGGACTCAGCCCTCACGGCTCAAGGCCCACTCACCCCACACACACACACACTAAGCATGCAGCACCCCCCCATGGTGCTTGCACCACCCTTACTGCCCCCCCCCCCCCCCCCCCCCCCACACACACACACACTTCACACAGCATATAGCTTGCTGCCCACCTCCCCACACACACAGCACACAAGATACAGCCACACACACCTCACTGCCCCCCCCTCACTCACAGCCCCCCCACCCCCGCACACATACAGCACACAGTATATAGTCTTGCTGCCCGCCTCATGCCACCTCCCTCCACCCCCCTGTCAGCTGCACACGCAGTGCCACCCCCCACACAGCCCGTCATCTGCCACCACAGCCAGTCCTTCCTCCCAATCATAACTGCACTTATGCACTTTATCCCATCCCCCTTCACCTTTTTTCTACCTCTGCCCTTCTTATGGCCCCCCCAAATGCATTCTACGCACTTTACTCCCCACTCCCCATGCACAGTCTAGACTGTGAGATAAAACTCCTTGTATCCTTGTATCGATGTTTAATATCCCACACCTACGCATCGAGTTATGTCAAAACAGCACTATGAAGATAGAAAAGATTCGCCAGGATGCACCAATAAAATATAAACCAATTTTAACCATGATGTATTTATATCACAATAACATACCACTTATTACAACCCATTCCATTATTATGTGAACATAGATATATATATCTAATATAGAGCATGCCTGGGCAAAGCTGTTGTTTCGTACCTGCAATAACCCTCTCCACTGCATATTCAAAGTTGAACGTATCTATGGACTTGTATCCTTCTCTGGCAGCATGCAAGGCAGCTTCGTTACAGATGTTGGCAATGTCAGCACCTGGAAGCACAAACATACCAACACGCATCAAAATTTCCATGTTTAGTGGCGTTAGAGGCATTGAAGAGTCACTGAAAAGTCACTGTCTTTTATTTCTGAAAACAAATGTGAAAACTATTATGTGTACAGAGCACTGATGTGAAATAGTGATCACCAAGGCTCTCCATCAGCAAGATGTTTTATAACAGTACTAAAAGATGATGAAAACTGATAAAGAAGTTGATGATTATGAGAGGAATATGGTCCTTCACCCACCACTAAAGCCTGGAGTCAGTTCAGCCAGACGAAGAGAGTAGAAGTTTGCTGGCTGAGTGAGCTTCAGAATCTTCAAGTGCTGTTCATAGATCTCCTTCCTCTCCTGAAGCACAGAAAAATGAACATTTACATTAACAGCTGTAGCACACACATTTATGAACTGAAATACTGTTTAACGCAAGGAAAACACATTTCACATGCATGTACCTGTAGAGTGGGGAGGTCAATGAAAATATGTCTGTCTAATCTCCCTGGTCTCATGAGGGCATTGTCCAGAATATCTGCCCTGTTTGTGGAGGCCAGGACAATCACATGGTCTGTTGTTCCCATTCCTGTTAGAAAAATGACATTTCATCATTTGTAGAAGTTAACAATTTAATTACTGCCTCCTTTTAAGGATTACTTGTGGCTGTATCTCTCTCTCTCTCTATATATATATATATATATATATATATATTACCATCCATCTCAACCAGTAGCTGATTAAGAGTTTGCTCTTCTTCCGTGTTGGAGAAGCCAGACATGTTGGTGGAGCGCTTCTTTCCCACAGCGTCGATCTCGTCTATGTAGACGATGCAAGGGGCGCGGGCACGGGCCTCTTTGAACAAACTCCTGACTCTGGCAGCACCAAGGCCTGATCACAAAGATACATGATACTAACTCTTAAGATCTCTCAGGTTAAATGTGCTTGGCTTACTGCGTGTGACTAATGGCCTCCTACAAGAATGTTATTTGCATCACTATCTCTTGGTCAATTTTTTTTATTACAACAATTTTCGGTGGGCCAGCTACATAAACCACAAAAATATCTGCAGCTAATTAAACCACAAAAATGTCTGCAAGTCATGCTTGACTGGGCTTCACAACATAACAAGAAATATTATGCACTTGAGAAAACCATGGGATCTAAACCAACCACATAAGAGAATTTGACATCCTTCATCATATTTACAACTTTACATTTTCACTAGATTATGTATGTGACTGATATGGTGACTTAGTGTGTATAGTAACTGTGGCCTGCATGTAACATTCTAAAAGCATGCCATGCAGTGTATTTAAATAAATTAGATAGTAATTATTTGAAATGTATATAATCTTACCGCCAATGACCTCAACAAATTCTGACCCTGCCATGGCAAGGAAAGGTACTTGAGCCTCTGTAGCCACAGCTTTGGCCAGGAGGGTCTTCCCACAGCCTGGGGGGCCAAGCAGCAGGGAGCCCTTGGGGACCTTGGCACCCAGCTGGAGGTATCTGTCTGGGTTCTGCATAAAAAAGATCCCAGAGAGAGAGAGAGAGACAGTAAAAGATTTGCTCTGGTCTGAGGCGTAAGGTAAAAAAAAAAGTACACCCTCAAACATTCATAGATGTCTAACCTTACCTTCAGATAGTCCACAAACTCCTTCACTTCCATCTTTGCCTCATGCATTCCTGCTACATCTTTGAAGCTAACGCCCTTTCCTGACTTTCCATCTACAATTGTGAACTTTGCCATTTTCAGCTGGTTCTGTTGTGAGAAAGAGAGAAAGATGGAGGCACATTAGTATAAAGAATACGGTGCTGGTATCACTTAACTGAATTGAGAGACACTCACAAAAGCACTGAAGCCTCCTTCTCTGCCTCCCATGCCAGCAAGCCTGAAAATGTACCAGAGGATGGCCACTCCAATGGCAGCCATGCCAAGAGCGTACAGTGCACTGTAACAAAACCACACACAGGTTAAGAGGTGAACGATAGTCAGTGTGTGTCGAACAGGTCAAAGTTCCACAGTTCTATTAAAGTACACCTGATTATAATTCTGCATTCACTATCCCCCGGATAAACCAAACAAAACCCTTCATCATGATGCCATTTGTGTATCGTATACAAGAACCACATCCAAAACACATTTAATCTTGCACGTTTTCAGAGCAAACCACTTACTTTCCAAAGAACCCAGTGCGTCTATATGAAACTGGTATTCTGTCTTTGGTGTCAATGTTGAGCTCCTCTTCAGCTGCACGCAGCTTCTCTTCAAACTTGTCAATGTTGGCCACCTGCATGCGATACATCAGGGCCAACCTCTGGAAACAGAACATCAGCGCTCAAATGTGACAACAATACATAGCTCAAAAACAGATTAACAACTTAATTGTAAATAGCAAACATACAGGTCTCCCAAAAATGACAGCTCCAGGGTGGAGGTAGATCTCCACAATGTCACTTTCAGGAACAACCTGAATACGTGAGACCTCTCCCTTTGCCAGCATCTCATTCACAAAGTCACTCCAGGAGATGTTTCCCCCACTGGTGTTGATGGAATTGAGTACACTCATGATGAGGGCGATGATGAAGAGGGTCCTCAGGCGTTCACGGTACATTTGGTCCTCTTGCTCGCGACGTTTCTTCTCCTCTGAAGATAAGAGAAGTCAACTAAAATCACAGGTGAACCAGAACACTCATACACAACTGTTTATTTCAGTGGACTTCTGTCAAAAACATTCAACCAAGCTAAAGTAGTACCTTCATCTTCCTCTGGAGTCTTGCCTTTGCCTCCATCTTTCTTCTCTTCTCGTGACCGAGAAGTACTGAAGTAATGCAGGCCCCCTGACAACAGATGTTTGATAAACTAAGCACTGTAACACCTTTAGTGATTTTTACTGATAGGGACTGTAGTTAAAATGAATGACACTCACCTAATATTTTCCAAAATCCCTCTGTGTAAAGTATCTGATGATTTCCATGTACTGTCCTGGTAAGTCCTAGCAATCTTGGGCACAAAGGTTCGCTGAGCTACAGAACATGTTAAAGGCTGTTAGAATGTCGTAACACTGGGCCTAGCTGTTAAGATGTGGATCACGAAGTGCACACTTTGTTATGACTTGCAGCATCAAACGTCACCACAAATGTCGGAGTTTAAGACTAAACAGAAAGCTAACATGCTGACGAAGTGAACAGTATTTACAATTATTTTAGCAATTGTCTTACCTTGGTATAGAGTGAGTTCACCTCGCGATGGTTCTGTGGAGGTACTGTCACATCAAACTTAGGTTTCAAAAGCCCTTTGCAGCCAAAAGATGATTCTAGTTTTTGATGACTTAGTCTACTGAACAAACGGTCACAATTTCCTGAAATGCCACCTCTGTTTCGTGATATCAATGTCCAAACTTGACTTACTCTGATGTGCTTACATGACTTGTTATACCGTTGCAAGAGTAACGCTGCCATTGTAACTTTACAGCTAATGTTACATAATGTACTGGACAGCTAAAAACGTCACCGCTCTCATTCGCTTAATGAAGGCCACATGCAGACTGAACCGACTGAAATATGCGTGTAAGGTTATCTGTTTACCATTTAGCTGCATTAATGTCATTATCCTCGCAACCAACACAGTTCACCACAACACCTTGCTAGCCGTACTGTCAAACTGTTAGCCACTCATTACTCAACAACTAAAGACTTTGTCTTGCCTAAAGATACCACTGTCAGTTACAAATATAACTTCTGAAGGTTATTGGAAACACATTGCTGCTGACCAGCTTAATACACGGAGGAACGAGCAGTTTGACATCTCTACGTAATTGGAAAATCTTGTTAATCCCGACCACTTAAAAGTATTGGTAATGTAAATTTCTTACAAAGTAGTTTTGACCTGCGCCACCAAAGTTACCAAGTGTGCAACCAAATACATTAGGAGAGCATTCAACTGCAGTCGTTCAATCCAGAGATATGTGCATATGTCTGTGGTTCAATCTAGTACTAAAATGGTGGAAGACATCAACATTCGTGACGACATTACTCTGCGCCAAGAAACAGTAGCCCCGCGCGGAGTATTGACGAAATCTGTTTATATTTTTTTCCCCTCAATGTTTTTTTTTCGCCCACAATAACAAGGGTTATCTGCATATTGTACTGTCATGACAGGCTGCAGTTAAAACTTCTTGTTAGTTACTAAACAGAAAACATAACCATACTGTCCCTGGTCCGACGCAAATGCTGCACGATTGACTCAGGCCACCAAAGGACGACAAATCCCTGTGAAGGCAATTTAATTGAAATTAATGCTAAAATATTCTGTCAGATACTTGTCATGATGCCCCATCTTATTCACCCACTACATCACGTGCCAATGTAGACGATTTAAATGACTTAATCTTAAAATTGCAACTGTGGATGGTCAGCCTTTTTAGCCACCGCCAGGTGGGGCTATTGCACAAGAACAGTATTCATATGACATTTACACTTCATGGCAAGATTTAAAATTATGCGAAACATTTTTTTGTAGTATTATGACTAACTATGATCCTCGGTGCAGCCAGTTTGTGTAGTTCTAAGCAAAGTATTTTCGCTAGGTAACTTAAAGTAGGTACACACGCATAGTTTAGAATATTACAAAGCATAGGAATTGGCACTAAATGCCTAATGTTGTTAAATGATCGTGTCATCTCATAAATAGCACAACTCTAAATAATATCACAGATAGGTCAGGCTGCACACAGATGTGCCAGATGCGCCTGGTTCTATTAAAAACATGGCTTACGCTTCGAACCACTATATGGATACTGCATGATTTAAGTTATATGTAAGTAATATACTCTAGAATAAAATGCAAATCGGCGTCCGTATAACAGTCAATTTGAGGGTATCAATGCACACACAGGCTATTAATTGAGAAGCAAAATAAAAACAACTTGTGATGTCACTCAGACGAGCATTTATACTGACCAATGCAAACTAAAAAGGTCCTGTGCGCTGTATCAAAGCCAATCACATTCTGCCTTTCATTGCCGAAGCAACCATAAAGCTTTAAGGTTGCTCCAAATAACACTGGTTGCTACCTGTCAAAACAATAATCTGTCCATATTATTAGTTAATATTTTTATACAAGTTACTTAGTACAATGCATTTTGGTCGAAACCTTAATCGTGAGTGTAGATAGTTTAATCCTGCCGTTTACTGAACTTGTAATGCTTGAATCGCAATGGCGTCTCCTTTGTACCCGCCCATATCCAGCAGCCAATCAAAATTCCCGTCTCACTCTGAACGTTTCATTTTCGTCAGCATTGAAGTCAAAGGCCGCTTGGAAACGGTTCGCAAGGAGTTGGTCAGAGAGGATTAAGCCGAAACTCGGGTACATATTTCTTTAAAAGCAAAGCAGCAAGCTGTACATTAAAGTTTTGCAACACATTTGCTTCTGGTGCTTCTTTAGTTGCGATGGAGGAAAATTAATCGCTCTAATAACACATTTGTTGGAGTCTTGGAAGATTTTTTCATCGCTTGGGGTTTTCAGGATTTAGCTAGCCAGCTAGTGTCAAGGTGCTAGCTCGCTAGCCGTGCTTGGCGTGACTGTGGACTGAAATGTGTGCCGTTCTTGTCGGATGTCCCTGGACGGCAGCTTACTGAGAAGGCCCCAAATGGGAAAAACAAGCATCGGAGAGGAATGTGAAGTATAAACTTGTAGATGTAGTTCATTTTTGTTCGAAGGTAAGACATTATTTGGTAGTTCTTGATTTTTCTGCTCCATATCAACAAAACATACGTCTGCGTAGCGAATTAAAGGAAAGCTAGTCAGCTAGCTTGCTGGCTAATAATATACTAGCTAGGGCGAAGTTTTTATCTTAATGCTAGGTTGGTTGCGAATGTTGTGGTGTTGTCAATCTCCAAACTGTTTGGATGTTGTTAATAACGTTTATCAGGGTGCTGTTACGGCGAGATTGAAATTGGAATGCCATGTACACATTTGGTAGGATTTAATATATGTGTGTAATAATGTTAACGTGAATTCAGTGTGATTGACATTGTTTCTGTTAAATGATAAACGGTAACGTGCAGTCTGTTTATCAAACAACCCAAGCAATTGTAGCGCGGTTTGGACGTAACGTTAACCCAGCAAGTGTTATTTTGCTATGTAGCTCCACTCTCATATTTTAACGTACTTCTATGTCCTTATCGTTGTTAAGGCATTTCTTTCTGGGGAGCATAGGCTAACTTACATTGCTTGATGTACAACATTAAAAAACGCTGGAAACGGGACGTTGTTGGCCCTCTTTAAATATTTTATTTAGTTATGTTAGTATCAAGCAAGGCTATAGTTATTTGTGGCGTAACATTGGCCTGATCCTCGTTGCTTGCAGACTGGTCGATTATTTGAAGAATGTATTAAATATTTAAGACAAAATACATGATGGTGTTGATTGGACGAAAAGTTGCCGATTTATCTCCTTTACTACACAGCATAATTTGCTATAACCATGTGAAGAAAATATAAATCCTGTTAGGAGTGAAATATGCTTTGCTTTTATGCTTGCCTGGTTATCAACAACACATTGAATACACAGACATTTTATTTACTGAACTGGTAATGAATACATGGTTTGAAAATAGTGATTACATTTGAATGTTTTGTAGTACCAACACCAACTAGGGTATTGCTGAGAAATTGAATCCCATTACTTTACTTAATATTTTTAGCTGTGATGAGTGCAGGCTTTTGCGCTTGTATCAACTCCCAGTCAAGTCATTTTTAGCTAGCGGGCCCTTTCGTTAGCAAATTATACACTTGGAAATAAGCGTACGCGAAGGCAGAAGTCTTGTTATGCTAAAGATCTTTCTAGAGAGGGCCCAATGTACTTTTCTATTATAATTTAGTTCTTCCTTTTGTGTTCACATGGACAGGCAAATCTCCGAAATCGTATTGCTGCCAACAAGCTAGACGTTTATTCGGAACTAACGTAACCAAAGACAGATAATAGTCGTCTGCTGTTTATAGCCGCGGTGTGTGGCGTAGGAAGATTGAAGGAAGTTTAAAAGCATTATCTGTGACCGTGCTCATGTCATGCGTTAATGCAGAACACGCAAATTCACTACGGGGCATTCTTAGCTTTTTTCAGTATGCCAGGTTTGCAGTCTCACTTATGTATCCATAATGATATAGAGGCGATCTGGTAATTCTACAATATCGTTGCAATCTTGTAGGCTATTACTTGGACATCGTTCTCTTGCATTGGGCTTATAAGGGAGGTATAGCAAATAGGTCCAAGATGAGCGGTGTGTGTGTGTGTAATCCCATGGCCTGTGCTCTGTAGGAAAGTATGTGCCTGTACTGTTGGTGCAGTAGCGGTGCTGGAGAAAAACACTGCAGCACGCCTGCCTGCTCTATTGCTTTGCAGATATTGTCAGAGCAGCGTACTTCAAGTGTTTACCTTGAAACTTGGTGCAAATGCAGCAGTGCAACCAGAGAAAAGCCTGGCGCTGTGCCTTGTTTATTTGTTCTTAATTTTCTGTGCAAAACATCATTTTTTTCCTTCCTTCAATGCTTTAGGTTACATCCTGCCCCATGCTCATGTTTTTGCAAACCCCACACCCTGAGCAGTTGCAGAGGGTTTTCTCTTTCAAATTTTATGGTGGCTTGCAAGACATCTCAAATCTGTGCCTTGAAGCTTGAGTTTTTGCAAAAGCCTAGCCCCTTTAACCCTTGCTCTGTGTCTGGTTCTCATCATGCCTAAGATGGACCTTCTCTCAATGTCCCCTCTGTTGCGAACGGTCAGCAGGAAATGGCGTTAGTGTGGAGGTCAAGGGGTCATCTGCTTTGTTATTGGGTTCTGGAGGTTCTCAGTGCTTTCCTGTTCTGCACTACCCACTCTCTGAGTGGACTGGTGTCTTTAGCCAGGTCAGCAGATGTCCAAATAGCCTGTAGCGTTGCTGAAATGGGGGTTTTCCCTAGTTTGCACCAGCAGCCTCAGTGAGTGCTTTTTGGCCTTGCATGGCTTGGGCTTAAGCTCTATATGGAGGTCAGACCATGGTGTACACAGCTTTGGGTTACTTAAAGACTTGGAGAGTGGAAGCTGTGTAACAAATTGCCGTGCCACATTCTGTTCCAACAGGTGTGCAGAAAGCACATTTTGTAGGATTATCTTCTATGGTGTGTGTGAGAACACGCTGGTGCCTCATGAACTCAGTGCCAGTTGTGTGTTGTGTCAGGTTATCTTGGAACATTCTATCACGGGCACCAGAACTGTAACCAAGGCCCGCATTGGTTTATCACCCGCCATTGCAGGGAACTGCTAACAACATCTCTAGTGTTGGCATAGTGACTTCTATAGCTTGTGTGTGTCAGCTCTGTTATCGCTTAGATTAGTCTGGAAGTTCTCAACTGAAAGTGCATGATGGGAAAGAGCGCTGTCAAGATGATAAAAGGGAAATTATTTCTTTTTTTAATCCTGGCTCTGTGATGTTAGACCTCTTTCACTGTTTCATATTTTACAAGGGCAATTTTACCACCGGCACTAGTGCAACAGCTGACCCGTACACCGGTAGTATGATTGGGATCAAGGGTCACTCGAGACATTGAATACTCCCGCAACACTGAATTGAGCCTAGTGTAAAGTTTTAAGACTGCGTTGAAATGGAAATGTGGCAGACAGCGGAACTTGGGCACCTGTGTACCAGCCTTCAAAGTTTTGTGTGAGAACTCGTTAAAGACTGGATTCGAGACTCGCCCAGTCTGCCTGTGCCACATAAGCAGGGTGTTTTTTTTATGATTTAAACCACTGGCACTGCTGTAGGTCCTCTGTGGAAGTCTGGCCTCTTCCGAATCGTCCTCCTCCTGCTGCTTTTAAGCCTTGCAGGAGCGGTGGAAGCCTGTCTGTGCATGTAGATTGGTTCAACAACAGCGCTCATGACATTTGAAGCGCTCTTCCTTTGCAATGGTGTTAGTTTAGCAGAGGCGATTACTTTTCTTCTCTCATGCTAATTTATATGGCCGCCTGTAAACTCTTTTCTTTTGAACTCCTTTTTTTTTTTTTAACTTTGTCAAGACCACACAGGGGTATGCATGTTCAGGGGAAGGTTCAAGTCTGGTGGGTTTGGTAGGGGGGTCAGAGGAGCATTGTCATCTCTCTAGACTTCCATGCACCAGCTAGAGGGTCTGTCTGTGCCTCCAGAAGGTTTGGCCAACTGCACTGGTGCCATGTATGCCTGGGGGAGCGTAGGGTAGTTGAGCACTGGCCACACTGGCCACCACCTTGAGTGTGTTCTGTTTGTAACGCCCATTCAGAGGTAACCTGGCTTGGCCTGAGGATCAGATAAATCCCCTGGCTCAGTGGCTGGTGCTGGGGCATTTGTAGTGTTGTGTGGACTGAGGTAACCTGTGTGTGACTTACTGGCTGTAATTAGAAAGACAGGTCAAGCTTGGGGGGGTGGGGTTCAGCTGAAGTAGTAGTGCAGCACTACGCTGCACTGGGGCTTGCTAGCATTTGGGTTGCTTTTGCCACACTGCCGCTATCTTCCCTCGTCCTCCTCCGCAGAGCTGAGGCTGGAGGGCTGGCGAGCCTGTAAACAGGAACAGCCTCTCCTCTCTCCGTGCAGTCTCTCTCTCTCTTTAGCTCACTCGCTCGCTCTCGTCGACCAGGCTTACTTCCCTCCTGAGGTGTACGTCTTTTATAGCTTCTTGCCCCACCCCCACCCAATCTCCTTACACAGTCAAATGCTGTTTTAAACCCCTTTTGAAATCCTGCCCATCCTCCCCTCATTCTCCCCGCCACATACTCCCACACCAAAGAGAAGACAGAATGAAGCCTGACTAGCTTTTGCTCTTATGCGTGGTGTTTTGGTCCGTGTTTGTGAGCAGCACATTACATACATTTTGTGTTTTCCTCCCCTCTCTTCTCTATCACCAGGCAACCAGTAGAGCTTGGTTCCAGTCGGATAGATACAATTATTTTATTGGTATTTTTTTTATTCCTGCCTTGTGCTTCAAAGCCAAGCAGGACTCACTCCTTTGCCTCTTCTGCAATTGAACTGTGTGCTGTTACTCCCTGGTCTCTTTTGATCTCTCCCCTCTGAGGTGCTCTTCAAGCAGAACGCCTGTTAAAGCCCTGCCCTTGTGCAACAAACTAGAGCCAGTAGTGCTTTGGACATAAAGGAGATCACGCTTAAGTCCGTTACAAGAGAAGCAAGACTTTTCACATAAGACTACTCACTCTGTGAAAGGTCCACATATTGTTTTGCATGTAGATGCCATAAAGGAGACTTTAAAACTGTGGCTAGGCAAGCTGTTAGCAGGACAGCTGTGTGTGTGTGTGTGAGTTGTGTGTGAATTAAAGGACAGCTCGTATGTGTTTAGTCCCTGTACCGGACTACAGACAACAGTTGGTGTTTTGATGGGGACAACAAGAGAGCTGGTTTAAGCTCTGTGCCTTTGGGGATAAGGGAATAATATTTTCTCTGCAGTGAGCCGTGTTGTCACGGACATGCCCTCCCTTTTCTCCAGCTACTGCTTGTTGAGTGGGGGTGAAAAAACACCAAACTACTTTTCCTTGTCTCTGTCCCGCTTTCTTTCACTCACTGTCTCTCCCTTTTCTTTCTTTCTTTCTTTCTTTTTTCCCCTCAAACAGACAGGTGGCCAGAGCCATGGCCAGAAGGACATCTGTGCTGTTTACTGCTCTGCTCTGTCTGTGCCTCCTGCAGTCTGAACAGGAGTCAACAGGGCCCCTGCATTCACATTCACGCGCTCATTCTGCCTGTGCTCCAGCGAAATAATGCTGAAACGTTCAGCCATGCCCGTCCTCCTCACTAAGGCCCTGCCATGCCTTCTCTTTCCACCGCCACTCCCCACGGACGAGGCTCTGAAGTTGTTATTTTGGATCTATGTAATGATACTGCTGTTGCTCTCCCACACACGCGCACACTGTCTCTCTATCTCTCGCTCCACTTCTCTCTCTCCTGCTCACACACTCCGTCTTTGTCCACCCCTCCTCCCTTCCTGGTTGTGATGACTGGGGTGGGGGTGGATGTGCTGCTGCCGCTGCCGCTGCTGCTGCTGCTTTGGCTGAATCTCAATCACTGGGAGCCTTTAGCTGAGTGCTGCTGCTGTCCTTTTGATGGGGCAGCTGCAGCCATTCACTCAGCCCCATTTCTATTGAAATGCACTGACAGGAAGGGGGGAGGGGAGAAGTGGGGGAAGGAGGAGGAGGGGGAGGAGGGGGAGGGGGAAGGGTGGATGGGCTGGCTTGGGTGCTCTATGCGTGACTGAAAAGCATACCTAAAAGCAAAGGACCAAAAGAGAGTAGCACCACACACACACACACACACACACACACGTAGAGGGGGCAGGGCTGAAAGTCCAGCTGTATGATGGTGCTGTACATATCACGCAGAAGCCTTAAAGCACAGTCCTTTTGACCAGCTGTACCAGCCATCATTTCCAGCTCTCTGCCTCGCATTGTCTGCCCGCACGTTAATTGTGAGGCTACAAGGACACGAAGAGATTGGAAGCGGAAATCGGTAGGAGGAAGTGGTGTAGTGCATACATTTCTGGTATTGTGTTTTGTTGGCAAAGCGTGGCTAGATGTGCTTAGTCAGATGGCAATGACCAAAGCCTGTGTTTGTGCTGCGTACACATAAGGTAATTTCAACTGTCAGTCATCCTCTAAGGCAAACCAAGGTAACCTTACTTGATATTACTCTTAACTGCTTTTGGGGCCAGGTGCTCATAAAACTTGGACGGACTTTGTCATCCTCTTTCCATACCCCTTCGGTGCCAGCATGTGGAGTGATTCTATTCTTGGCCGACGTAAGCAATCCCAGATCTTGCCAGAATTTTCCACTCTAAATGAGAGTGGCGATGGGACATTAAAGCTGGAGGAGGAGGCCAAAGAGACATTTGCCACCAGAGCCTATTTAAAGCCCCAGCAAGATTCTCCAGAGGCTTGGGCCGGAGCTCGTCCTTCAGGTGCCCTACCCCGACAAACACGCCCGCACCTACTCGCTACCACAAATCAGGCCCAAGACAGTCCATCCTGGCAAGTCCAGATTTATGTCAAGGCGTATATATTTATCCCTTTCCCTTTGACCAGCAACTAGCTGGACAGCCTCGGAATGCGCTGTTCTGGCTGAGCCTGTGGAAACGGGTCAAACTGTAGTTTATTCCCTTTCACAAATGGAATTTGTCCCATGCTGATCCAGTGGAGAGATAGCTTGCCATGGCTTGGATTTACTGCTGTGATTTTGAAAGCGTGCAGGGTGCTTGCCAGCTCTGTATGAGCAAGGAGAAAGCCAAAATAATATGTGAGGACCTCTGCCATTGCAGTTGTGCATTTGTAAATGCTAGCCTAACTTCAAAAGGAAGCACTGGCAATGCAGACTGTTGTAGGGATAGAGGTGCATGATTTGTGAGCGGTAGTTACTTAGGAATGGTTTTCCTCTTTACATCGCTATATTCGAGTGCTGATTCCTTGTTTTGCACTGTTGTAACAGCAGCCGTCTACTCAGACAAGCGAGAGAATAGCAGATTTTTATCAGCGCCCCTGTTGTCTGTGTCTGTGTGTGAGTGAGGGATGTATGTGTGCTACCCATGCTGCCAGGTCCACATTGCAATAGCTGCTTTTTATAGATGTGCTGCCTTTTTTCCTCTATGTGGGGCAGAATTGGAGATGATTTCCCCATGATTTTCACCTCCCCCTCTCTCCCAGTTACTGATTTAGGCATTAGTAGCCAGAAATACAAAGTGGTTTAAGCAGAACCAGCATGGAAAGCCTTCGAGGGAGCTCATATGAAAGAGGCACTCTTGTGATGTAGGCTACAATCAGAAAAGCAGACTCAAATTTTACTGTCATTGCATTGTCTGTGGCTGTTTAGACAAATCATTTGTGTGTCACAAGTAGGGCTGGGTGATATGGCAGAAAAAAATAATCAAGATACATTTCAAAATCCCATATTGTCTGAAACTTTTATCACAGTTTTTCCCCTGAGACAGCCAGTTTGAGAGCATGTTGGTTAAAACTGTCTCTGACAGTTTACCAGACTACCAACAACTAACATACCGCCTTAATTTGCTCTGTCACTTAGGCCATAACCAAACCATGACCACACAACTGACATTGTATATCTATTTTTTTGTCAAGTGACATCAGTTTCAGGAAATAAGTTCAATCATGTTAATTTAAATATGGCCAAGGCTGATCATCACGATTGACCTCATTTTTATCATGATCACTAATCACGATGGATTAATCGCCCAGCTCTAGTCACAAGCATTACTACGTTAATATTTTGACCTTTGGGCTTCTCTATGGTGGGATAAATGGTAAACATTTGAGGCAAAGTTAGAGGCTCTGATGCACCCTTCTCCAGCCAAACAGGTCACTTCAGGATTAACTGTCTCATTTCAAAGGCAGACTGTGACTGTGCAGACTGAAAAGAGTTTTCGTTTCCATATGAGGCTGGTTCGTCACATCTAAGCAAGGGCTGTGGCTCTGCTTGTTCGTCTGCCTGTGTGTGCTGCTGGGTCTTCTGTTGTCCTCGCTTGCCGCACCAGTAATCCAGCTCGTTTGGGCTCCTTCACTGACAAGGCACTTTCAGGATGCTGCCTGCTAACCAAGTGGCCTTGCCAAATTCAGAAGCTATTTATAGCAAGTCACTCGTATGTTATGGATGTTTAGCGTCATAAATAATTTAGGCCTGCGTAACGGGGTGGGGTGTGGTGGGTATTTCTGGAGCTTCTCACGACTTTGATGATGGGAGCAGGGCAGGCTTGGGTCACTACAAGGTCCACAGGCACAGACCCCCTTTCCTTGGGCCCACTTGACTCTTACCCTTGCCCAGACGCAATCTTTGCACACACAGGCCTCTGGCCTCTATGTCTCTGGAGAACATTTGCAGGTACAGTGTTGGCCATGGCTTACATGTTAGTAACCAACTATGGTATGTGCTAGCCATGAGTCCTCTGAAGTATATACGTCTGTGGAGATTACTTGCAGGTACCGAGCTGGCCATGGCTGCCTCTCTACCTTTCAGTGCCTCTCCATTTGACTAGTTCCTGAGGGAGTGGGGCAGTGAGGAAGTTGGGGCCGTTGGACTTAGCTGTGTCTCTGGGTTTCTCCCCGAGTCAGTCTGGCTCGTGTACATATGAGCCAAAGTAATACTTCGAATGGCCCTGCTAACAGCACTTGCAAGCAGCCTCTCCTCCCCACCCCCTCCTAAGCTTGTTTCCAGGTAGCACTCACCTCTCTGTCTCTGAGTTACCCGCAGACTAGTTGCATGAACTGCATTAACACATAAATGTGCTTGTGGCAGAACTGAAAATTGTCAGCCGAGTAGGACATCTTCACACAGGTTGTGATTAAAGTTTATACTGGCACTGTGGAGACGCGTAAAGAATTAGAGGAGTTAGTAGCTTGGTACACATGTAATTAGCTTTTAGCACTAGGTAATGTTGGCTTGACCACGTTTTGATGTATTAATTTGTGTTGTTGGGCTAATGTGAATGGTTTTTGGTACTGCGCTAGTATACACTGACATACATTTCATCATTACTGCCACCCCCTCTCTCTCACCCCAAGAGGAATCAATAATGTATTTTGACATTATTCATATGTTCAAGGAACTGCTGATTAGAGGGCTTTTATGGTCAAGAAAGAGAGCTGTCATTGCAAAAGAGGGCTGCCTTTGCCAGTTTTCATGTTGACTGAATTAACTTGGCATGGTGCATGTATTCAATGGGTATGTGTGGCATGATCCAAAAGGTGTGTGTGTGTGTGTGTGTGTGTGTGTGTGTTGAGGGCACACGCTCAGGTACCTGATTACATATGCATGGATTTCAGATGAAATTACCTGGTTCTCTCCAGGCAAAAAAAGGAAAAAAAAAAAATCGCCAGGCAGCTCAGTTTCATTCTCTTCTGTGCTCATCTGCTTCTCTGAAACCCTGCAGAGGTTTCCTCCCCGCCTCCCTCCCTCCCCTCCTCCCTCCCTCTGTCCAATTTCCATTCCATTTGGATGTTTCCCTCTTGTGCTACATTCTCTCTGTGACACACTTCTCTCAGGCCTACGATGGCAGCCCTGCAGTTGTATTATTAGGCTTTTCCACAGCTTTGCAAATGGGTTATGTTTGTGAGACCACCCGGTAGCTCTTCCTTTGCTCTCTCGTACAGCCATTATTGTAAAACACAGCGGCAACCGTACCAGGATAAGATGCGTGATTATGTTTAGGCCACCTTCTTCCGTATTTGAGACGCCATATCAGTGATCCCACTTCTCTAAATGGATATTGCTTCTTCCTTTCTTCACAAGGAGTCGCGTTACATAGCAACTTTCCATGTTTACCGATTTAGACTTCAACAGTGGAAACCTATTTACAAGGAATGTTACTGTGTTTGTGGCCAGGCCAAGATCTTTCTTACCCAGCAACTTGTTTTTTTTCCTGCGTGCAAGATACTGTGCATGACTGAGATCATGCCAGCATGCCTTGGCAACCAAAAATGTTGAACAAAGAAAAAAAAAAGAGAGCTGGGAAGGAACAGCCTTTTTGTAATGCTCTTAGCCTTATACAGAAATATAGAAAGAACGGATGGGATAATTCTTTATAATTGGCTCTTGCATAGAAAGTGTGACTTGTTTTTACTTGGCCATGCCCAAAAACATTAATAAACTTGATAAACTCATCTACATAAGATATTTATGCCTGTATTGAAAACGGCCGGCTATTGTGAAATAAAACTAAAGTGGTTATGACCCAAGGTATGGACGTACCAAGTCGATGACTGGCCTTCAGACCTTGTTGGGTGATCTGTAAGTGACGATCCCACTCTGTTGGCACGCCTTGTACTTATCAGCGCTCATCTGCGTGTCTATCTGTTTACAGGCTACAGGAACAACAGCTTGTGCATTGAGTTAGCAGAAATTGTAGCCTAGTTACTATTTGAAATAGGGCCTGTGTGTTTATCGAGTAGTAGGGTACTTGATGTTAATATAGCCTTTGTTAACACCGCATACAGTGTATTGACAGAGTAAAAACTGCTATAGTTTTAAGAGTGGAGTAGCAATGCTAAGTAGACAACACTTTGTTTCCGAATCGTATGTCTGCCGGTTGCTGGTATGAAGAGTTGATGAATGTATGTGCTAGCAGGCCTTCGGTTGTAGTCTTCCATTACTGTTCAAGTAAAAATTCCACCTCCCAATGTGGAGTGATGAGCGGCAGACAGGCGCCAAATGACGGTATGTTGGTGTCACACTTGGTCCAAAATGAACACTCACCTTTCCATCATTGACTGGTCAGTCAAAAAGGTTATTTGGTACCTTGGCTAGCTCGCCTGCTCTATGTCCTTACCACTGGCACTGCTCTGCTGGGATAGCTTAGCATCTGTGACCTTTGCCGGCGGCAACAGTGTTGTAGCCTATCTGGCCTATTGAGCATAGTTTTAGTGGCTCCCAGGTCTGTGCTTGATTTTTATTTTCTAGTTGAGCTCACATAAGGTTTCCGTGTTCAGCTGTTTAAATGGCTGGTTCATTGCTGATGACCTCAGTGTGTTTTCTTTTGTATAGAAAAGAATATCCCTCTTTTGCAGAAGAAAAATAAATTGCTGGTTTCAGAGAGAATATAATGACTCCATATGCATGGGAACAACAGTATCATGGGCGGCCCCAGCGAAGACGGAGCGAGAGAGAGAAAGCGGGCGTGCGAGCGTGTTAAGGCAAGGGAGGCATGGCCCCTTATTAAGGGTTTTGTCAGCGCTGTGATGACAGTGCTGTCAGATCTGGCTGCCATCCATCTGCTGGGATGTATGTCCGGACTGTGTGAGCAGGAAGCCCAGTCCATCTGTGCCACACACACACACACACACACACACGGGCAGGGAAAGGGAGAGGAGGAAATGGAGGGCAGAGGAACTAGAGGAAAGACGGTGCTCTTAGTGGCCACACGCAGCCTGAGGGGGAGATGGCTGGCGGTGTGTGAGCGAGCCTATTTTAAGGGCCGTTGATGGAGGGATCAGGGCTCGGGTTTAAAAGAACTGCTGTAAATGATCCATGTTGAACGTGAGCCCCACCAGCACTTTTGATCCTCATCTTGGCTGAGGTGCATGTCAGTGTTTTTGTGTTTTATTTTTGGCCCCTCTGACACAGAGATTTTGGTGCTGGGCCCAAAACGATGCCGAGGCCGTGTTTGTGTAGTCAGCTACTGGTTTAGAAAAAAAAAAAAAAAAAAAAAAAACTAAAAATGTTCCCCTTGTTTTTTTTTCCTTTTTATACTGGGTGCTCATAGCAGAGTCCTTGTGGTGTACGGGCACACCCACACTTACACACACGAGCACTCATTTTCGACCTTCATCCCCTCCCCCTGGTGTATTGACTGGACTGTAATTCTGCTCTGGCCCTTAACTCATGCAGATGCGCTCCTCCTGAACCGACAGCTTTCCGATGGGAGGCAAATGAGAAACGCTGGTGGTGTGGTGGTGGCAGGGAAGGGCTATGGGGTTGTGCGGTGCAGAGGCATGGACAGGGGACTGGGGAGGTGGTGGTGGTGGTGGTGATGGGAGTATTAGGCGAGCTGACACTCTGGGGGCTAGGTGGCTCTCGCTCCAGTCGCCAACGGCGATTGGGGTTGACACCCAAGCCACGGGTGAGGACAGGGGATCTTCCTCTTTAATGATTAAAAGAAGCCCACCTTTATATACATTTAAACACAAACCCAAGGCTGACAGTGCACCTTCAGTGCAGGCTTGTGTGTGCACATCGTATGCACTGTGTTACACAGGATTGTGAGATGAAGCAGAAATTGCTGTGAAGAGCAACAACAGGCTGTCCAGAAGCTAACGTGAATCTCTCTTTCTGCTCTGTCACCATTTTTTTGTTATTCTTCCCTCTTTAATGTGCCTTTCTTACAACCTTCACTTAGGGTTAGGGCCTTTTTGTTCCTTATCTGTAGATTCCTGATGGAGAGAGAGGGCCCTGGCCGTCAGAGATGCTGATGGAGGTTCAGATGGTTTGTGTCTGTCAGTGTCTTCGGGTGGTGAAAGGCTGGGTTGTTGTGGATGCAGCTTTGTTATGTGTGTGCTTGCGCACTCCTGATTATCAGCCGCCCCCTCCGGCACTCTTGCCACCATTGCCGTGGAAACCTTATGCCTGCGTGTGCTGCCATGGCAACCGAGAGTGGTAAACACAATGCTTGACGATCAGACAGGTGTTTTTATTATTTTTATTTGCAAGTGAGTAGCTAAATGAAAAGAGTTGGTAATCATTGGTAATGCATCTAATTTGTCCATATTTTCTTCGTTACCTCATGATGTTTGCAAACCTTATTGGTAAGCACCTTATTTTGTCCCCCTAGTTAATACATTTTTATTACATCCCCTGTTATTTCAGCTTAAACTCCTCTGTTATGAGTTGTTGTTGCTTGTTATAGGGTCTTGTTAATTGCCGTGTGTGAGGTGGTTTTCTCAGGGTTAGTATCTCCTGCATTACGCTCCTCGTGACATACTGTAGCTTGCACTTTCTGCCTGCTCCCTGTCCTGTGCCTCCCATCAATACTCAATATTATTTGCCTCTCCCTCTCTCTCCCTCCCCCTCTCTTTCTTTTTTTCTTTCTTTCTCTCTCTCCCTCCCTCTCTCTCTCTCTGGTCTGCATTCGGTGGCCGTGGCGATGCACCACTCCAGGCCTCTGCAGTCCCGCTCATCCCAGAATCTTAAGTGTGTGTGTGAGTGAGAGAGCGAGAGCGAGGGAGAGAAGAGAGAGGGGCTTGGCAGCGGTTGGAGGGCTGGGCTGGGGTGGGGGAAGGGTGTAGGCCAATTCACCCCTATGTGTATGTGTGACTCAGGTATTTTTTTTTATTCCCCCTGGTGATAAGCCTGTCGCTTTCCCGGCCTGTATTGTCTGCTAACATTGTTCTCCACTTACAAAAGGGCCGATGGTCAGGCTGAAATGTACGCCTGCCCACGCGAGTCCTTGCGCCGCACAGATGTCTGCCGCCGTGCTTAAGGTCATCCAATTGTGTGATTATATTCCATGGCCAGTGTGGATGTATTAGCAAAGCTCACGTAACATGTCAATAGCAATTCAGAGAAAGTTCATGAAGATGCCTTCATGAGTGCACAGCGTAGCTCTACATCGCTTGAAATGGGCTCATTTCTTTTTTTCTCTCAAGGACAGCAGTATTATACACTATTTAATCATCTCTTATGCTTTGCATTAATATTTCCAGACACATATTGGGCAACAGTTTTAGGTACATCAACACCCCTGTGAAGATGTACACCACCCTCAGATGTGTTTTCATGCCTTTGTTTCATAGACTAGTCACAAGATGAAAGAATTAACTTCCGGTGTGCACCTCAAACCGCCGCTATAGCTTTAGCGACAGAGTTTCCTCTTGTAGTTTGGGCCTGCTGTGGAAAGTGATGGCTTTAACACTTGTCTACAGCCAGATATGGAATCTTGGCAACGCAGTATGGTGTCAGTGTTGTGCAGATTGGGTACAAAATGACACCATACTAACGCTGTACACACGGGTCGCAAGGTGTAGCAGTGTGCAAGTACATCATGGTGATATAATGCCTCAGTTCATTAACACATATGATTGTCTCGAGTTGTATTGTGTATGTAAATATATATATATGTGTGTGCACTGGTGCATTGCAGTGTTGGGTTGTGCATGGATTTTTTAAGATGTTGAGATTTGCTGGTGTGTGATTTTGGCCTCTGTTCTCTGATGTAGTCTGTTTTATTGCATTTCCATTGATGCACTGCTCTCTCTGTGGTGTTTGTTTATATTATTATGTTACTGTGATGTCTGATGGTAAGACAAAATTGACTTGGATTTTGTAAAATTGTATTAAATCACAGCCAAGACTTTTCATATGTTGTATTCTTTGAAGTGGTGTGCTTTGTGCTGTAGCCTCATGGAAAGGCTAGCAGTTGTTGCGGCTTATCTGGTCGGTTCCTCTGTAAGAAGGCAGTTGTTAGTAAGACACTCGTCTCAGATTAAGGCCAGTGTTTGAATTTCTTGGAATGTTGCTTCGTTCCCCTCCCCTGTTGCTGTCCAGAACGCTGGTTACCTTGACAACAAGAGTGTTGGTGTTTGGAGAGCAGGAGCCCAGCACGGCCGTGCCGTTGAACAAACAGCGCTGCTAACTGTGTCAGGAGTGGTGCAGATTCTCAACGCAAGCAGCTCATAGCCGCAGCTCATATCTCCTTCTCTGAGCTTCTCCACACCATCTGTACCCTCCCCAACCCCCTTTTAATGAAACTTCTTTTCCTCTATTTAGGCTTACCTGCAACTTTGTTTTTCCTCTTTTCTATTTTCCTGTCAACAGTGTTTACCCCCCCCCCCCCCCCCCCCCCCCCAACTCCCTCCTCCTCTAGTTTTTGTCGCTCTCCCTCTGCTTCGTGGCTTTTGCTCTCCCCTCCCCCACCCTCCCGTTGTTGCACTCTGTGCGGGCGGCAGTGTCCAGATGGACAGATCTTGTCCTGCAGTGGCCCTGTGCTGATGCTGTGTCTGCCTCCCCACCCCCACCCCCACACTCCCAGGGGCCCGGAGGGGGGCTTGTGGCCGTGCTGCAGACGCCTGATCTGGCCTGCCACCCGGGCTAATGCTTGTACCATCTGCCCCCATCTCTGTCTCGGCCTCGGGATTGGGGCTGCCGCTGCGACCATCCAGGTTGTTGGGTTTCTCAACCCGACCGATGTGCATCTTCTGAAAGATGCAGGGCAGATTTGTTTTTGTGTTACATGGAGGACCATTATTATTATTATTATTTGGCCACAACACAATAGAATCAAATAAACATGCTGTATTTTATCCACTGTTCTCTCATTTCACATTTTAAGTGAAGACATTATTTCTTTCCCTCTGTATTTGTGTTTCTCTCTCTCTCGCTCGCTCGCTGTCTTCCCCTCTTTCTCTCTACCTCCGTCCCTCCCTCCCCAAAGTGTTGCTCTAGACAGCACATTGCGGAGAAGGGGCTTTGGACAGTGGCAGCATAGCTGAGAGGTAAGAGCCACGTGGTGTGGAGTGCCCCCTGGCTCTGTTCTGAGGCCATTTTTAATATGCCTGAGTGCGATGTGCTGTGTGGCATACATCCTGCAGAAGGCAGCCTGATCAATAATGTAGATGTTTTTGAAGAAGAGCACAGAGCAGCAGCAAGACCTAGCTCTCTTATATCGCCCGATCTCGTCAGTCTCTCTCCCCTTCACATCTCCCACACACACACACACACACACACACACACACACACACACACACACACACACACACACAGTTCCCCGCCCAGTGTCAGGTTGCTCTCTGGTGGTGTGCTGAGCAGATTGGATGGCTGAATAGAATTTGCTTCAGTAAGATATTACAATAAGCCTGAGCGTCACTGCTGTTGCTAGAGCTGCCGCTGCTGCTGTCGCTGCTGCTGCCGCCCATGCAGGCACTGCTGCTGATACTTGATGCTTGAAATGCAGCAGGCTGGACTCTGGTTTCTGTCACACGAAGCCACTGCCTCAGAGCCACTGGTTTTTCTTGTGTGTGTTAGTGTATATATTCATCTCTGCTGAGCATTTGGTTTTACTGCAGAGGTGTTGACAATTTTCTGTGCTAGTTGGACATTTGCTGCTTAGTGCCCTGTATGTGGGGCGGCGTTTTTTGGTGATATATGGTGGACATATATGATGGTTCCATAGGTAGAGATTGCAGTTGAGATTGCCATGCGACTCTTATTCTTGTGCGTGTGTGCTGGAGACAGACAGGGTTGAACAGAAGTGGTGCATATGCGAGTAGAAAAGGAGGTTAAGTGTGCGAGAGAAAAATGAGGAGAGGGTGTGGGCAAGAGAAAGGGGAACAGGGGGTGCAGGGAGTGGGGTTGGGGTGGGGTGGGGTGGGGTGTCTGCTCCATCTCCTACTCCAGCGGCCTGATTTCCCAGATAACTGGAGCTGACTGCTGGATGGTGGAAATGGTGGCGCTTCCTGTAATCTATTGCCCTGGGGAGCCGTGGAAAGAGAGAGAAAGGGAGAGGGATTGGGGGAGTGGACAGAAAAAAAAAAGAGGAGAGAAATGGAGTGAGCGGGAGGGAGGGAGCGAGGCGGTATAAAGGATGGCTGTGCCCTCAGGCGAGCATTAGAGCGCTGGTCTCTTAATCCCACAATGCCTGATGCCCCACATAGTGTCCGCTGCCCGAACGTGCACAAAAGCTACAGGTTCGACTGCGGTCGCAAACCGAGAGCACTAACACACACACACACTCACTCTGCACATACAAGCTGGCCTGCCCTGAAACAACCCCCCCAGCCTGGCCCTCTGTTCGGTTTATGTCCCTATTCGGCCACATTAGCACCAGGCCGAATGCATGCATATCTGTGCAGTCTTCTCTGCCTCTCTTTACACTTGTGCAGGCATAGGGTTGGTTGCTTTTGACAAGCATGAGGGAACTATGTTCTTACCCCCCTTGATGTGAAAGCCCATTATTTTGGGAAATGTTATGCAATCACTAAAGTATAGTCTCAAGCGGCGATCAAGGGCCCTAGCACCTTCGGGCTCATGACATTTTGCCACCCAACAATATGGTGATCACCTAAAATTGCCAAAATATGGGACAGTGTGTGTATGTGCATTGTGGACGTGTGAAGTAGGGAGACTGGTGAGTTAACATCTAACATGAATTATTCTGCTAAAGAATCTAGGAATGATATTTGACAGAAATGAAAAAAAAAAAAAACTTCTATTGCCAGTTGGTCTGGCATCATGCCAGACAAGTACTTTGATTTGAAACTTTCTAAAATATTACACATTATCAATACGATGACCTCCACATGCCCAGTCAGCCAGGAATTGTGAATTTCTAGAAAATTGTGCTTTATTGAGATTGAGATTGTTGTGTGTGTATGACTGTGTGTGTAATGATTTTTTGAATGGTCATGTGAATTAGTTTGTTTCTTTGTGCTTGGGCCTCTCTGTGTAGGTGTGTGTGTATGTGTGTGTTTATATACCTGTTTGGTTATGTGGTGAGTTTACCTAACCTGAATGGGGACAAGTGTGTATATCTTAAAACACACAAAAATGTATTCTTTCTTTGGCCAGCAGTTTGTGCTAGGCCAGATTGGACATTACAGGCTGTGTGTGTGTGTGTGTGTGCGTGTGTATGCATATAAGTGAATGTGTGTGAGTGTGAGAAAGAGAGTCTAATTTGTTTTTTGAGTGGTCATGTGAATTAGTTTGATTTGTGTTTTCTGTGTTTGGGTCTCAGTGTTTGGGTGTTCGGTGTGTGTGTGTACCTATGTGGATATGTGAAGTCAGGACACTGGTGAGATCACATACACCTAACTAGGGCTGGGCGATAAAACGATAACGATATGTATCTCGATAGACACCTACTCGATAACAATAAAAAATGTGTTCAATAGAATGTTTCGATAGAATGTTTTTTTTTTTTTTTTTAAGAAAACGGTGTAAGTTTAGTCAGAGCCCTCTCTGATTTAGCGCCGCTTTAAATCTTTGTGGCGAAGCAAGCTTGGTTGCATGAGCAAAGGCACTCGTCCTCTGTAGCCTAGCAACGTATGGGGAGTGACACGCTAATAGCCAATCATGTCACAGTATCGTGTTTGGTTGCGCCATCTCTTGTCTCGTAGTTGTGTTTTTTTCCAGAAACAGCATGGTCAAGAAAGGAAGATGAGTGCCACTGCGACGAGCGAGGAAAATGTGGATAATGGCACATTCACACCAACTTGAGCGTGTACAGTGCGTATCAGTATACAATATGTTTGTATAGGGACAGAATACGCTCAGATCACGCGTGTGGTGTGAAGAGTCTAATTTGTTAACATGCATTCTAAACGAATATGGACAGAAAACGGCCACACGCTGAATACGCAGTGTGTGTGAGTGTTTGGTGTGAATGAGCCCTAAGAACAGAAAGGTCTGCTCACCAGTATGGGAGCTTTTTTGGAGTTTACAAATCTCATCGTAGTCAGACAAATGTTGTCTGCGAATTATGCAGTAAAACTATATACATATATGATAGTTCTTCTCAGGTATCAGGTTTCGCTATGTTTACATTTAACACTTTGCACATGTCTTTATAACACTTCAGCTTTGTTAAGCACTTTATTAGCTTATTGATAATTGTTCAGTTTTCATTGTGATCATAACATTAAACGTGTGTTGACAGTCATTTTGCCTGAAAGCTTATTGCCTGTCAGAGGAAGGTTAAGTTAAAAATAAAAATGTTTAAATTTAGATTTTTTTCCCTCCTGTTACTTATTTTAAATAGGTCACACAATGTTTCAATAATTATCGATATCGACCGATATGAAACACTTATATTGTGATACAGATTTCAGCCATATCGCCCAGCCCTACACCTAACCTGAATTAATCCAGAATGCTAGAATGACTTAAGGACAACACTCAACAAAAGTGGGCGAAGTGATCATGTGAACTAGTTTGTGAAGTTGGGAAACTGGTCAGTTCACATACACCTAACCTGAATTAATCCAGTAATCTAGTATGATTTAGGATGAAAAATCAACGAAAGTGGGGAAAAAATCAGATAAGGATGACGGGTGTCATGGGCTAGCTTATGGACTCTATGGAAGGGGGATTTTTTAGTGTTTGTGTTGTTACCTGTTGCTTCTTAAGTTAATGCTGTATACTGATTTGTCTATCTCTTGAAGTAAATGTGTTGCAACAAGTTTTTGTTTCTATGCATCTCACTATATTAGGCCTAAAACATGCTTCACACTTAATTTCTTCCACTCTACTCTTGCGCTTCCTTGCATCCACTTGTCAAGGGCAGCTAGCGATGTTTTGCCAGTGTATATGCGCACCAAGAAGTGTAGGCTTTGTTTTCACCCTGCTTTGAAGTTCACAGGGCATCAAAGAATTAAATGAGCTCAACTTTTTCAAATTAATGTCACATGAATCTGTTGAGTCGTATGTTAAAATTGATCAATAGGGCTTCGCACCTCTGGTGCAACTCCAGTGCTCGGGCCCTAATGAGCCACGTTATTCCCTTAATCTGTTAATGAAACTTTCACAGTTTGTTTGTAAATGGCTAGCTCTTTCTGTTAGATCTATTTTGCACTCCCTGTCATTAAGACTGGTATGCCTAGGGTGAACCTCATCAGTGCAGTTGTCAAGGTGTAGACTTACAGGGTAATGTATTACTCTTGGATAGCCTAATTTTTGCAAAACATAACTGTTAATTAAAGTGATAAAATCCAAGGAATGCAGATGGAACCCTCCAATGGGACACCCAACAAAAGCTGGGTTACAAATTGGGTTACAAACACCACTTTAGCTATGGGTTTCTTGGGTTGGGCTGCCCTCTCTCATTAGGTGTGGGTCAGGATCTCATTGCAAGCATATATCTTTTTTGCAAAAATGTCCTTTGCTTGCTGTTATGTTCGAAACTAGTCCTTGGCTGCCATTTTGATATTTGAGACTTGTGACCTCAGAAGGAGCCGCTCATACAGAAACACACACAAACACACCAGCACAGCATTGTGTTGTTGACTTTGAAATCGGCATCTCCTCCGCATCAAAGTCTGTGTTTGAAGACAGCCCAGTTTGAATGACCTTCGGGCCAGCATCTGGGAAGAGGCTTGTGGCTGTTGGCTTCGTCTTTGGGCTCATTCGACAGAGCCGTGCAGTGGGCTGCTGGGTCCCTGAGCTCCGGTCTTGACTTTTGGCCCGAACCTTCACTGTAGCATGCCTCATGTCGAGACTGCAGCTCGTGCGTCATGTCAGTTGTAACTAGATAGCCCAGAATGGAAAATATGAAGCGGTCACTTTCATCTTTCTTTTTGGAGGTTTTTGTTATGTGCGTCTCCTGTCCTTTCCTGTCTGTCTCCCGTCCTCTTTGTATGTTGGTCTGTGTCTGTGTATGTTGGTAGTCTTAGGATTAAGGTTTCGTGTTTGCTTCTATATATGTGTTCCTGAGCGCAGCACAGTTGAGTGCAGTTGCTGAAATACATGTTGGTTCAGGCCTGGTGGTATCTGAGCTCAGATCACCCATCAGCCTTGACGAGACTTGAGTCTCTCTTTTTGTACATTATTTGCTAAAATGATGACCCTGCATTCAGTAGTCCTTCTGTTTGGGTGCTGTTGCTTCTTTCTGACTTGGGTGCTGAGTCAAACCTCATTATTGTAGATGGCTATGCCCAAATAAGCCTGTTAGAATCCCATCCCCCAAGCATCCACACACACACACGCTAACACACACACACACACACACACACACACACACACACACACACACACACACACACACACCTACCTTAGGCTAGCTTGGGGCTGTAAACACCTCCGTCACTAGGGGCCACAGTCCTTGCTCCACCTTCCTGGTCCCCTATTCCCAAGAAGCTGTAAGCCTAAGTTTAAGCCATAAAAAGTCAAGAACACTGTCCCTCGTACAAATGGACACATCCACATTAAATCATTTATTAAGCCAGATGACTTGTGCTTATGTGACAAATGATGGCAATTCACGTGCACTCCCCCTCTCTGTTTAGAGTGCTAAGGTCTAGATGTACATTTTGGAGTGGCCCCTCTACAGCATACCACTTTTTTTTACTTGCATGTAGTTGCTTCCAAGGAAAGTCCAGAGGAATGAGACGACATCTGTTATGAACGTACAATGTTACAGCAGTGCTACCCAAGATGTAAGCAAAGGCAAAAGCCTTTCCTATGTCCTCATTGACATTTAGCTTGCCTCTCTCTCCCCCTCTCTGATGTGGCGGTGTGATTTAAGGTGCAGTTTGGTGCCCATTTCCCCAGGTCGTAAATGTGGAAGTCAACAAGAGTCAGGCCATCCAAACAGTCTCTCTCTGGAGAGGTAGGGAAAGAGGGCCCCGTCTCATTGCGCCTGTCTGGCTTTTGGTCATCAGGTAGTAAATTGCAACTGCCTGTTGGCTTTGATTTTTCAAGAGATTCTGTGTGTGCTTGTGGGACAACGGGCAATGACTGACCCTGCCACCCATGGCATGCGTGCGTGTTCCTGTAAGGATTGCATTGGAAAAGACTGCCTGTTGGTTTTGGCCCGGCCCGGCCCGGAGCAGTGGCCTGTATGAGTCATCCTGCCCTTCTCAGGTTGTTTCTTGGAAGGAATATTTGCCCCTGCGCTCCACTCCAACCACGGAACCTTGTCTGCCGTTCAACTCTGAGCATGACATGAAAGTATCCTCTCACAGATCACAGGGATGAGCTGCTTCATAAGTACTTGCCTATTCCGAAAGAGCTTTCCCACACCAAGCCTTCCCTTTTAAGGTCAGCAGAGCATAGAAACCCTTCTTGCCAAACCGACAAGGTTCTGCCGGACATGATGGGCTATTTTTTCTACACGTCAGATGGGAGGTGTTTAGTGCCGTTGAAGGCCTTAACTGCATTTAAATAGGCATTCATTTCATTTGGCTTTCATTTTGCATTGCAAATGCACTTGAAAATTTAACATTTCTGAGTTATTTCGATATTTCTTGTATAACTGAGCACTTTTTAACTAGCCAAGCGGATTGCTGCACTCAGGGATGTTTGCTTGTGTGCCCATGCCGGCATGCACTCTGTGTGGTCAGGGGATTTTCTCAGTAAGATTATAGGGCTGTTTTCAAGTCCCATTAGGAGGCCAGTGGCTCTCTATTCTGGATTAGTCCAATCTGGTGCATTCCCTGCTGGGAGAACCCTACAGGGCTCTGATCCTCCCAGACACGCCAACACACCGGACTTAGCGATTGGCCAGGAGCTGGCCTTAAACTGGCCTCGCCAAAGAGGGACCTTTCAACCCCTAAGTGTTGACGCCACTCTGAAGGCCCAGACATAAGACGCCATTAAAATCCATCAGCTTGGGTTTTGTTGTGTTTGTGTATGGTGCATTGTGTTTGGGAATGAAGGTGTTCCTGTGGAAAACATACGTTACGAAACCTTTTTACTCTCTCGGGAGGAAAAGGCTGTAGGTGATCCTTGAGTGTGAACCTCACATGCAATATTTTGCAGTCAGAGAGCCTCATGTTATTCATTACCAGTGGAATAAGAATAACAAAGTTGATCCTGCTAATCCAGCCCACCGGCTCTCAAACGCTGTACAGGACTGACGTCTGCAGTTATCTGAGGAGCCCTCAAGTTCCTTGAGACTCTTCAATGAGCTAATCAAGCGGCACGGGAGGGGGAAAGCCATGCGGTGAACATAATTGAGTTAAACATCGCAGTTAAATAAAGGATCAATTTGTGTTAATTATTCAGTGCTAAATTTGCTCGATTCATTTCCTCCAGGTCAAGTAAAAGTTTGTGGCGAGGCCCGTAGGCCACTCACTCTTTGGTCCTGCTGTCCAGCCAGGTGTGTAGGCGACCCAGGACTGCTTTGCTTGTGTGTTATTCTTTGTGTTGTACTCCTGGAGACCACCTCTTGTTCCAGGACAAGAACTGCTCTCTTGGGGACGGGGAAGTGGGGCTGAGAGACATGAACAGGAATGTGGCAAGCGCATCTCAGCTGTGGATATCTAAACTCGAAAGCCTCCAGTTGGCTCTCAAGGCCCTGATTAAACCCCCTGCCATAAACTCTAAGAAAAACAAGCGGTGTTAGTGTAGGCACCTTTGTTCCACTCAGGCGGGGGTTGCCTTTGGAAAGAAAGGAGAAGGGTTGTGGGTCGAGTAGAGGGGTTGTGGGCAGGTTTAGGTAGCTTAGCTGCTAGCGTTTCATTATGGCTCCCCTTCCTGTGTTTCCTGCCTGACTTGGGTAGCCCTAAGCCCGCAGCCATACGAGCTGGGAACAGGGAACAGGAGAGCTAGCTAGCCAAACAGCCAAGCAACTATCTCAATCGAGAAAAATGATACCTTACACCAGATCACTTTAGGAATGTGAAACTCCAGAATCTGAAAGCAAACTAATCCCCTCTTTTGTCTCTTTCTCTCCATTTTTTTTTCTCTCATGCAGGATTCCTTGGACTTCACCTCTGCAGTCGTGTGATTTTATCTGGATTTTAACCTTTCCCCCCTGAAGACGACCATGGAATCGGTAAATATTCCAAATCTCTACCTCCTGTTAAAGGCCATAGCTGCCCTAGGGACAGCTGCAGTCGCACCACAGACTTAGTGCTGTGAGTACTTCCTGGGTTGTACGTTTTGGGGTGTAGGCTCAGATTCTGGTTGTGTCTAGTTTAGCATATGTAAGTGTAGTTGATATGGTCTTTGTTAACTGTTGGTTTGTTGTTGTTGAAACAGTAGTCCTAGATTGTAGTTTGTAGATTGTAGTTGGTCTTGGTTTCTTCATTATCCCTTTGGGTTTTGGTTTGTGACTGTAGCTTGTTTCTGGTGTTTGGTTGGGTGCATAGTCTCTCCCACAGACCTGCAGCACTAGCTGAATGGGGTGTGTGTGGGTGGCAGGAATGCTGTCTCTCTTGTCAGGGCTGGAGTGCCAAAGAAAACCTGTCTGCTTGCTCTACCGGGTCGGCTTTAGTCGTGTTTAGTGTGGTTTGCCCCTCTTAGCACCCCCGCACCCCCCTCCCTCCCTCTCTTTCTCTACTGTGTTTCTCTACTGTTTTTGTTCTTGTTTGTCTGCAACACTGCTACCCCAACCCACCCCCCACCACCCAGTGTTGCAGTCATAACAAAGATTTCCTGTTGTGATGTCTGTCACAAATGTTTTTTTCTTTCACGTTTGCCACCAAAAGGTGCAGTCTGATTGTTTCTACTCCCTTCATTTTGTTTTTGTGTTTTTGGGAGCGAGAGAGAAGATGCAAAGTAGTAATTGAGAGACGTGGAGAGGCAGGAGGAGAGGGCTTTAAAGGGGCTGACGGTGGCGGTGCTAGTACCAACAGGCCGCTCTAAAGCCTGTTCTCGGGGCTGTGGTATGCACGCATTAAAGAGCAGGGCTTAGTGCATGCCCGGGCCCTGCCTTCCTGTCCTTTTGTTCCGTGCCCTGTCTGCGCCTCAACCACCATGTGTGAGCGCGTGCGTGCGTGCGTGAGCGCGTGCGTGTTTTGTGTACCTGCTGGAATTGTGTGGGCTTGTGTGTATTTGTGTGGCTGAGAAAATGTAATGGGGGTGAGAGAAGTGGGTCACTGCTCACAAAGAGAGAGAGAGAGATAGAGAGAGATGCATTGCTAACGAAGAGTGCCTCTCTTCAGCATGGTGCTCATGTGACTGCTCTGCTCCTTCGTCAGTAAGCAGCAGCACTCAGGAGGTCCCACGTGCTCATTTCATAGCCGACTGCTGCACCCCTCCCCAGGAAAGCTACACCCGTTGCATAAAGGGTCCTCACACGCACACACACACGCACACACAAAAAGCTACAGCCATTGCGTTGCCACACACACACACACACACACACACACACACAGCTCCTGCATGGTTGTTCTCTGCAGCTCTCTCTAGCTCCGTCTGGAGCGCGCCCAGAAACAGCCATGTAATCTGGGGGACAGCTGAACGTGCCGAGCTCAAACACTTAAGCCTGCATGTAGGGCTGTGGCGTCGTCTTCTGTTCAAACCCCTTGAATTGGATCGCCGCAGCCTTTTCATAGAGTCAGCGATTGGGAATCCGGTTGACTGCTGTTGGGTGTTGGCAGGCATGCACAACAAACATGGCCTCAAAATGCCACTTTTAGCACACGATTAAAAAAACATGCTGCTGCGAATTTTCCTTTTTCGCAGGATTTGACAGCACTTTGAAGGTGGTTTTATTTGAACATGGATGGGTTGATGTCGTAGCGAGGAGGTGCAAGCAGAGTATGTTTTCCACAAAGCCCTCGTGGCTTTTGGATGGCGGCTAGCTTAGTGAGCTAGCCGAGTATGAACAGCCTGTGGTCGGGGCTCTTAAGCTAGCCAGCTGGCCAAGTCCCTCTAATTTACCTGCTTACACAATAGCATTTACTGTCACGCTGGAATGCTGATGGCGACAATGCTCAGATGAAAATCGGTCAACATTTAGATTTCTGATTGTTGTGTCAGAGAGCCCCTCCCCCCCATGCTTAACCCTTGCCTTGCCTGTTTGCCGCCCCCTCTGCTGTTTTTCTCTCTCTCTCACTCGCTTATCCCCCTGCCATTCTCTTTTTCCATTTTTCCCTCCTCCTCGTCTTCTTCCTCCTCCATATTCTGTCCCTAAGGATCTCTGCTGCAGGGGGCGCGGCCGCTGTTTACCTCTGAAATCAGACCCATATCTGCTTACCGTCAGTGGAAACCAAGGAGACTGATCACAAAGCTCATTACGCTGGCAGGGCTGTGGATTTGTTTTTATTCTTCGCTCTCTCTCTCTCTCTCTCTCTCTCTCCCTCTCTCTCTCTTTCTCTCCCTCTCTCAGTCTCTTTTTGCCTGCCCTCCCCCCTCCTCTCTCCCTTGCTCTCTCTCTCACTCCCTCCCTCCCTCCCTCTCACCCTCCCTCACTTCTCCTCATGTGATGCCAGTCACATGGTTTCCAGGCACCCAGTACAGTAAATCAGAGGCAGATTTTATTTTTACTCTTCTGCTCTGCTCTGCTCTCCTCTCCTCTTCTCTGCTCTGCTCTGCTCTCCTCTCGTATGCCTGTGCCGTGTGCCTGTCTGCATGTGTGCATAGCTGATGGTGAGCAGAGGCCTGAGGAGGGGCCCACTCGCTCCCATTCAGATGAGTTTCCACCTTCTTCTTTGTCCCCCTTCTTTTCGGTTTCCTCACGGTGCCTATTTAAAGCCAAAGCGTTTTGCTCTGCTTATATTTCCCTTTCTCTCCTCCCTTCCCGTTGCTGTGCTCTCTTGATGGGATTGTACCGCGTCATTTGCCTACTGCGAGTTTGTGGAGATGAAAGGAGCCTCTCTCCCTATGACTGCTCTTTGCTCGCCTCCCTTTAACTCATTACCACCACCATCTCTCTCTCTCTCTCTCCCTCTCTTCCTCTCTCTCTCTCTTTCCCATCCATTCCTCCCTTCCTCCATCCCTCCCTTTTCCGAATCAGGCCCAGAGCCCTCAATGGGATTAGTCTGCAGTGCTCCTAAAGGGGTGGGGAAGTGGGGGGCCTGCCAGTCACATTACATAACTCTCATAGCCCGGCTTGAGACAACTATAGGGGCTTTGTTCCCCCAATCTCTCGCTCTCGCTCGGCCTCTCCTCCTCCAATCCAGCCTCCCCTCCTGGCTGGCCACATGCTAAAGCTCAATTGAAAGAGTCTGTGTGCTCCACAAACAGGCCCGGCTCTGTGGCGCGGAGAGCGAGAGGAGGCAGAAACTTCGCATCATTACCCTGCAAAATGGCATCGCACTCATATCTCCTGTTCAGGAATGTAGGGCTAGTTAAATGGGGGGCGGGAGTGGGAACATTGTTTGTGTGTGTGTTTGTGTGTGTGTGGGTGCGCACGTAGAGGTGTGGTTGTGTGACGTCTCTCTGCACGAGTTACTATTCGGCCTTGGAGAGGACTTTTTTTTCTCCCAAGTACTCACACATGCATGTGACGCTATTAAGAGATGCAGTGTGCCATGTTTGTAATTTGTATAAACTCTTCTACTGTGAGTTTTGTTGTGTGTGTGTGTGGCTGTGTGTGCGGGCCATGCCTTGGCCATTCCCCGTGCTTACATAAGCAGAAGAGGCCAGTAAATGAGGAGCCTTGCTGCATAATTCAGGTGTATTGCAGGGCTGAGAGGAGAAGGAGGACAGAAAGAGGGGGATGAGATGCCCCTTTTTGAAGAGTCAAATTATTTCTGCACTCTCTTTCCCTTTTTAAAAACTTAAAAACAAATCTCTTCCCCCTTTCCTCCGTCACTCTGTTCCAAGTCATTATGGCCTGAGCACTTAGGCTGAGCAGTTTAAGAGATAGTCTGGGCAATCCAGGAGAGTGATGTCATGGCTCCATTCATCATGCTGGATCGCTATTGGCTGCTTTTAAATGTTCTTATTTTCATTTTAAAGCTTAGCCTTTGTGTTGAGGAATATACACCTTCTGGCGTATTATGATTTTACAAAAAATAAAATAAAATAAGTTGCAGTGTTGGGTAGGCAGGCCCATTTATAGTCCTTACTGTCGGTTTTCTCGACAGGTCAGTAAATGAAGGCTTCAGTCGCAGCCAGAGCCTCTGCAGCTTTCTTACCAATACAGCCAAACAAACACAGATTCATGGCCCTCATCACAACACATTTGGTATCTACTGCAATCCTTTTCCCCCCAAAGACAGTACAGCGCAACAGAACCGGAGATTTATGGAAGTGAGAAGTGGTTGGACTTCTTTTGTAAAATGTTGTCCAGGTGGTGTTTTGGAAAGAACGTATGGCAGGAGGTTTTAAGATTAGGGCTGTGTTTGCTGCAGGCTGCAGAAGACGAGGATGTGTCTACCAAGCTATATTTGCTGGGCTTATTTTGTGCTGTTGAGCAAGTTGCCGTTTCAAGCCTGAAAACTGTCAGTGACTCATGACATATGCACTCAGTAACCCCCGATCCTCTAGTTTTAAACTAGTGGCTTGGGAAGGTCTCTGGGAATTCTAGCCAAGGTGATCAGGTCACTTTCTGCTGTGGAAGCGATGGCTCTGATTTTTGTAAACAAGCCTGTAGGCCTTAATGACAAGGGATGACTGATGCAAGTAAGGGCCCCTTATTGGTTTGTGTGCTTACAGCTCCTATGTCATGGCCAACTGAGCCTTGGTTTCAGCTTGAGGAAGGCAGGCAGGCAGGCAGTCGGAGGAAGGAGCAGAAAATGGAAGAGGCACAGGAGAGGGAGGGAGGGAGGGAGCAAGAGCAAGGCTGTGAGCGGCAGCAAGCAAGGAGGGGAGGGAGGGAGGGAGAGAGAGAGAGCAGATCCACCTCGTCAGAATGAGTCACTGGGAGGTCAAGGCTCCGCCATTGAAATGGCTGCGAAGGCCAGCGGGACTTGGGCAGGGACAGGGCGGGGGGCGAGTTTCAGGCAAGCGTGTAGGTGTAGAGGAGAGAACTGATAAATACCGTAGCTTCACGAATCGGGAAATGAGTGAGAATGGAAAGAAAGCCTTTCTGAGGACAAATGAGCTCTGAGGCCAGAGAGAGAAAGTGAAAAGCAGAATGTGACAAGGAGAGAGTGAGACAGGAAAGGTAGTGAGGTTGAGGTGAAAGCATGTTTTATTTCCTTTATCTGTGCCTTGGCCTTGCAAAGAGCGAGCATGTATTGGCTCGTTAATGAAGAGACGGAAGAGATGGCCTGAGGGAAGAACATGTCCATAGGAGGAGAGGAGCAGTGGCTTCTTTTTGGAGTTCAGAGCGGCCAAGAGTGGATTTGGGGGTTGGGGTCTTGGCTGCATGCTGTAGACGAGGCTCGGCTGTAGTCCATCTCTCTCTTTCAATGTCTTTCCCAACCAACCAACCCCTGCCGTTCAGAACGGAACATATGCGGAAAACACATGTGCCTGGAATACATACAAAGCCACTAAAATAAACAGTGTGCACATTAGCGATCTCTTGCGCACACACGAATACAAAAGCAAGGCAGAAAATGGTGTCTGCTTTGTTTATAGATCGACGACTACAGCAGATAGGTTGGAGGAGGATTTGCACAGCGTGTCTCGTTGCGGAGGCTGGAGTGGAGCGAGCGAGCGCAGGCGGGGGAAGAAAGAGGGTGAGCGAGCGACTGAGCGAGCAAGAGACGGGAGAGATTGTTTTGAAAGTCCTGCTCCCACTCCAGCGAGCCAAGTTCCCATCACGGGGTCATTCGCTCACTCAGTCTGTGTTTGGGACTCCAGTCTAAATTTGGATTTGCTCCTCCAAGGCTTTGGCTTCGGCCCGGCGCGGAACAGCGCGAGATTGTCCCGGCTGCCTGTTTTCGAGCTGCTGCTCCTCGCCTACCCTGCTCCTGATTGGTCACCTACCCTGCTCCTCATTGGTTGGCCATGCTTCTTTGTAACGGGCGGCACTGACTGACCAATCAAAGCTCAGGGATGACCTTCTCATGACCTTGCCAATCTGTTCTCCACCATGGACTGTGTATAAGAGAACTGGACAAACCCTCTGTGACGTCATGCATACACACTGAAGCCTGCCATATTTGCCATAATTCATCCTATGAATCAGAACATTTTCTATGCATTTAGGTTGTAGCATGCTTACCCTCAAAACACCACCAATGTGAATGAGTTGTAAAATTAATGTACCTTCAACTCAATTTACATACTACATATTGTCAATACAATATTATTTTTAAGTAAATAAGGTTAGCCAGTTAGCTATGTTGACCTGCTATGTCCAATGTAGCTGCCGTAGATGTGTATATACATATCTATGTGTACCTGCAAGCTAACCGGAATTTAAATATTAGCACCTAAAGTTAGCCCACAATATCAAGGCGTTGCAGTCGTTTGGTTGGTAACGCGTATATTCTGAGTATGAATCCGTTATATAAACTAATTTATTTGAAACCGTTTTGCTCATTAAATGTTTGATGCCCTGTGAACTTCAAAGCAGTGTGAACATAAAGACTGTGGTGTATACAAACTGGCATAGCATTGTTAGCTGGATGCAAGTGAGAATTGAGTGCAATGAAAATTGAGATTTTTTTCATGTGTTGCTTAAAGTGGAACGAAATAAGTGTAGGGCATATTCTAGATCTAATATAGGGAACAGATACACAGACAAATGAAAACATGCATTTACTGTAAAAGATGGGCAGATGAATACACAGCATTCTTAACTTAAGGGGCAACGGGACTGCAACTGTGACGGGCGATTCCAGCACAGCAAATGATGCCTACAGCCTACAATAGACCTATTGGCTTGTACACAATAGACATTTTTAATACCTAAAAATGACACGAGTCATGGCATGTATTATAATCTTCTCTGCCCAGCTTAAATCTTGTTCTGTGTCAGTGGTTGCTTCAGGCCTATCCATTTGTTTTTAGAATTAGGTGTGGATGTTGTGTGTCTATATTATGATGTGTAATGTAATTTAGATTTAATTTAACAACATGCAAGAATATTACCTACTTCTATAGTAGCCTGTCATAATCTACCCCTTCTCCACCTACATCTCCGCCTAAGATTGGCAGGTCTGATAGACATGAAAACTACCAAAACCGTTTTATGAATCAAGCTGTAAATATGTTTATTTTTTCTGTAAAAAATGGCTTCTTAACACGGGTTCTATGGGAAGTTGCTCGCTTCTACAGCCAGTCCCCAATTTTCGTGTAAGGTATTGCAACTTAAGAATCTTTGGTTTGGGCTTCCTTGTTTAGCCTGGAACATTGTCGCTTGTTCAACTAAGACTATTGGGTGCCTTTTTGGACCAAAAAGGTTTTTGTCCGATTTTTCTGTCTGTATACAAGTGTAGCAATGGTATGGTCTGCAAATGAAATTATTGAAATAAATCTTTATCTATCTTGCTAGCTTAATTTCTGCAAGTGTTTGGAAACATACTCTTGGGTGCCGGATTTCTGAACGCACGATGTGCGCAGATGCATTGCAGGCTGGGCTGCTACAGTTAGTGGTTTCCATCTGGAGGTTGACATTTTGTGATAAGCCTAAAAACATTCTGCCCTCTGCTGAATCCTCCCCCCCCTCTGCCGAATCCCCATCCCCTCCGTGATTCAGCGTCTTATATTTTCATCTGTCGCTCTGCCTCCTTTTTGCCCTCACACGTTATTAATGGCACGGTTACACTTCTAGTAATTTCCACGTTAGGCTTTTTGTTAAAAAAAAAAAAAAAAAGATATTCAGCAAAGCAGGAGGGGAACTGATGCCAAAACAGATTGTACTTCTCTATGCATTTCTCACTCTTTTGCTCTCTCTCTCTCTCTCTCTCTCTCTCTCTCTCTCTCTCTCTCTCTCTCTCTCTCTCTCTCTCTCTCTCTCTCTCTCTCTCTCTCTCTCTTTCCTTCCCTCTCTGCTCCCCTTGTTTGAGAGAGGTGCTGTGGGTGTGTGTTCCCCTGGCAGCTGCCCGTTTCTGTGTTATGTCTGGCTGCGGATGACTGTGCTGTTTGCTGTGTGGGCTGCAGCAGATTAGAAGGTTGAAGTAGCGTTGAGCAGCGGGGGCATCGGCAGCCTCGGCGGGGGTGGCCAGAGCTCGCCTCCCAGGGACACTGGATCTGCTGGCACCAGCCACACCACCCGACTCAGCATACCCAGCACTCCCCAGACCCAGCTACCGCCCACATTCCCCCCTCCACCCGCAACCCCACCATGAAACATAAACAAACAGAGGTCACAATTGCGAAATGGCTGGGAATTTTATTGTGTGTGTGTGTGTGTTGTGAGGGTGGTCACAGCGCTTCTCTCTGCAGGGCCAGAGATGTTTGTTGTTGGCTGGTAGCGGTGGTGACGTCTGGACGAGAGGGCCGGGCACTCTTCTCCATTCCTCCTCCTCCTCCTCCTCCTCCTCCTCCTCCTCCTCCTCCTGCTGCTGCTGCTGCTTAAGTTGCTGTCTCCAGTTTCCCACCATAATGGTTGCTGTAATGGGCCCTCCATCTCTGATTGTCTCAGACAGGGGATTCTGTTTCAGGAAATGGTGCAGTTCAGATGTTTTTTCCCCTCTCTTTCGCCTACCCCTCCTCCACCCTTTTCCCGCACCTCCTCGCTTCGTCCGAGCTATGAAAAGAAGAGCCACGTTTCAGCAGATACTACTCTCACACACGTTTGTGCAGGCAGGCAGGCAGGCTGTGTGTGTGTGTGTGTGTGTGTGTGTGTGTGTGTGTGTGTGTGTGTGTGTGTGCTTGAGAGAGACTCCACCTACCATAGCCTCACCACTCTACCACCCTTCCACCACCATCACCAATAGCCAGAGCGCCGTGACCTTGGTGTCAAGTGTCCTCTGCCTGGTAGCAAGCCAATAGCACTCCTGGGATGATATGTCCTTGCCGGGGAGTGAGGGGGGGGACATGCGCCTCAGCCTCCGTTCTTTGCCTCTTGTTACTAGGCCTGACCTTTCGTTTTTCTGCCGCCTGCCGTAATTCAATGTGAAGCGCCCAAATCCAGTTAGAGGGCTGGTTGGGGGAGACAGTGTAATTTCCAGCCTCCCTTTCTTTTTTTTTCTTTTTTTTCTTTTCCACGGCGTTACCACAGGGGGAGGGCTTCTTTTTCAAAATAGTCTGAATACCCACGCGAGGCCCTTGCAGGCAGTTCCTACCCATGCCATGTGCTTGCGACTGAGTCGTTAATTACTTGGCAAGAATATTTTACAAGTTAACCTTTTGGTAGAAAGCTTTTTTTCTCCCTTTATAAACTTGTTGATTTAATACCTCAGTTTTCCTGACTGCTCATTGAAAATTGCTCTCCCATTAAATGTCATTATACACGACCAGAAGTCTTCCTGTGTGACGTCACCACATAATTTATCATAGCATTGCTGCGAAGCACCATGATAGATTAATGCCTAATGACTGAAAGTATATTTTACAGACAGCAGCATATAGGCCCGTTATCCTTCATGTTAATGATAATTCCAAGGCACTTTTGGCATGGCTTTTTGTAGAAAACTCCTGCTGATGCATGGGCACAGGTTTGCTGTAAGCATTTTCTGCGGGGCTACATACGGTATTGTCCAGAAGAGATAACCAAAGCGAGGCAGTCAAGTGCGCTGGAGGTGTGTGCTGCTCCCTCAGGGCTAAAAACAACTTGAGAGACACAAAGGGGGTGGAAGGAGCGTAAAAAACCCCACTAAGCACGAAGTAAACTCTCGCCCAAACTGATCCTGCCTGTTTTCCCACACCCAGAATTTAATGTTTACTGATAAAAGATACAGAGACCTGTCTGTATGCATCTGGAGGCACGCCAAGCCTTACTTACCTTGCCCTGTCTTTCGTTTTCTTTGTCTCAGTGCCTTTAAAAACGCCTCGGATTCAGGTTGGAGAATTTTCTCACAGAGATGTTGATCTGGATTCAGTTTGTGCACAATGTGGTCTGACCTGAAAGACGGCCCTGTGGTCTTTTTGCACTACTAAAAGGCAGTTATTATTCAAATATGGACCACGTAATTTTTGCTTAAGGAATCAAATGTCTTCTGGCCTTAACCTTTGCTATTCATAGTGTTATTTATAGCATACTGAATAGACACTGTCAGGTCGTTGAAAGGCTCATGTGTTAATCATTCCCTTACAATGCCCTGGCCCTTATGTTGCTTGGCTGACCTGATGATCGGCTTGCTTTTTCACCACAGCTGATCATTTCACTAGCTGGTGAAGCTCTTCCCTTTATTAAGATGTTTTTGGTTGTATGGGAACAGCATGACTTCAGGTTCAGCACCATCTTTATGCCAAATGTAATTCAAAGACATCCAGCCATTGTTTTGTCTCTCACTGAGTCTATTTTTGAGTTTTCATGAGTGTGTCTAGATGTGTGTGGTGGTCTATCTGCACGTTGTGTTGTGTTGTCTTGGAGTTATCAGAGGGCGTTCTAGAAGCAAGTGTGTGTCGTTGCTGGCTTGTTTGTTGTGAGCTTCCCTGCAAGCCAGGTCTTGGGCTGTGAGGTACCCACTCTCAGCATAATGAAATAGAAGTGTGTGTGTGTGGAGATAAGATGAGCACTTTCACAGGGGTAAACGTCTCCACCCTCCCCACTCCGGATCCAGGTGTTCCTCTATCATTGTGGCTCAGAGCGACAGGAGCCACCTCATGTGGGCTGTTTGTGCCTACATGTGTTTGAGAGAGCTTTGATTTGCTCCAGCTGGCCCACTGGAATCAGCCCTCAATCGGCCTGGGCTTGTACACTGCTGAGAACTTATGCTCGGAATTGTAATTACTCGTATTTGTAACACCCCCCCCCCCCCCCCCCCCCCCCAATCCAGTTTTTCCCACCTCCACTCTGAAATTTCCATGTTTACACGGTAAAGAAAGCTGGGCTACAGCGACATGATAGCAGTGTGTGCTTGACATTGTCATGATGGGCCTTTATTTTGCCCTTTTTTCACTGCTGCTATAGTCTTTACTAGTGAACTTGGACTAGACCTCAGAGTGGCTGTAATGGAGTTATTGTGGTGGGCATGATTGGGTTCAGTCCTGTGATCTGAAGTATGCAAGTGGTCACTCTTGCACATTCATGTGTACACACACACATGTCTAATATCTTTCTGTCCTTCGCCTTTTAGCTCAGTGTTCCAGACCAGGATGACTTGGAGCCAGTCTTTGCTGTGGTAGTGTGCCTCTGAGTTGGGTGTTTTGGATGTAGTGGTCAGTCAGCTGCAGAAGGATTGTAGGATAGAAACCGAAGCAGCGAGAGGTGGAGAAGACAGACTGGTAGAGGGTGAGAGGAAAGAGAAGTGTCAGGGTTGGTGGAGGAAGGGAGCTCAGAGCTACGGCTGTGTTTGCTCGCACTTTTTAGCCTGTTCTTTCGCGCTCTCGCTCGTTCACTGGCACTCTCCCTGGCAGAGCTGGAGCCAGGAACCAGTGGAGGAGAACAGACGAGGCGGCAGATGGGGGGGGGCTCCTCCAGACTTAACCCTTCCCACGCCACCCAGGCCCCCATCTGTCCCCCACCCATCCCCCATCTCTCTCTCTCTCGCGCTCTCTCTCTCTCTCTCTCTACTCTCTCTCTCTCTCTCTCGTCTCTCTCTCTCTCTCTCTCTCTCTCTCTCTCCTCTCTCTCTCTCTCTCTGTCCCCCACCCATCCCCCATCTCTCTCTCTCTCTCTCTCTCTCTCTCTCTCTCTCTCTCTCTCTCTCTCTCTCTCTCTCTCTCTGTCCACCCCCATCGCAGGCCCCCCTCTCCCTCCCTTCCCTTCCCTGCCCTCCCACCCTTCCACCAGTCCACCAGCAGCCCATACCAGTGAAACAGCAGAGGCCCAGGTGGGGGAGTAATGCACTGGTCAGTGGAACATATGGCAGCTCTCACCAGGAGCAGTCCGATGTGGCGTCTCTCTGTCACTGTTGCGCAAGGCTTTTTAGCATTTATTGAGGTGTGTAAATATGGCCACACCCTTTACTGTAAAGCAGACAGCCTGTCCCGACCCCGTAGTCCCTCCCGCACACACGGGAGCTGTGACATTTTTAGGTCAAATTAACACCGTGAAGACTAGGTGTAGGATTGCTGCCTTTGTAGTTTGGTCGAACTTGTTTAGACTGTCGCCGTAAACTTGCTAGCATGCCATCGCCAGCTCCAGCGGAGCTCTAGAAGTCACATGACCTGTTTTGTTTACACTGCGTTGTTGACAGGAAATACGGCGCAGAAATGAACAGAAATGAATGATGCCAGTGTCGATATCCAGCCGTTGTGGTTCACAGCGCAGTTAAATATCAAAGGCATTTAGTGCCATATTGCAAAACTTGATAAACAGTACGAACTCCTTTTATGACCCCGGATGCTTTTCATGTGTTTTGAAATGGCCTACACACCTAACATTCCCCTCTTGCAATATCCAGGGAGCAATGGCGCAACATCAGAGTTAAGATTGCCTTCACATGCAATTGGTTATACAAACTCCCTGAAGGGTTTTTTTTTTATCAAAGATTTCCATAAAATGTTTATTTGCTTACATAAGGTTACTCTGCATTTTGGTGTCATTAAAGAAATCCCTTTTAGTTTGTGAAACTGTTCCATGAAAGACCATACCAACTGAAGGAAAAAAATCCTGACTCCATGAAAAATGGCAGTAAGTTCATGGCAATACATAAAGTAAATGAATGCATCAAAAGAAAATTGCTCTACATAAACTGGAAATTACAATTTAGACCATGTGACCCAGGCTCACAGTATTATACCGGACATGCATACCCTTCTGTTGAATGCCATAAACATGTCTTCAAGACTACGTAGTGGACCATGGTACAGGGTACATGTAGCAGGTGTTAAGGCAGCAATGCGGTAGCTCCACCGAGGGCATTAACCGTTACCCGAACACAGTAAAGTTCATAATCCCGCTTATATCACAGTTAAAATTAGCATGTGGCTACTACTTCCATGTTTTAATGGCCAAGTCAAAGCTATTACTAGTATCTAGTTAGCTAGTTAGCTCAACTGAGTGTTGCTGTGTCCATAGCCCAGTCACTAGCTCCAGCCATTCGGTTGTCAGTTTGGTGGTTAATTCAGTTTAAGTGGAAATTGGTACTATGCAATAGCCTGGTAAACCCGCCCCTCGTACTTCATTTCATTTCGTGCAGAGGGTCTGGACTAGCCTGGGTGTGCCTATACTACCTGTGACGCTGCATTTACATTTCGCGAGCAAGTCAGTCTGGCCAAGCTGCCTATCTAAACCATTTCTGCTCAGTCCTCATATAGGGGGCCAATGAAAATCGAGCATTTCAAAAGGCAATGACGCGTGAGTTTAGCGACCGGAAATCTATCTCAGTCACTGCCTACATGGCGAACGTGGAGCAACCGATTTCAATGCATCTGTAGCTGCTGTTTAGGACGAATTCAAAGGGAAGTTCTCTCTGAAAATAGAGCAAAGGGCAGCCCTTGAAGCATTTGTTGCGGGAAAGGGCGTTTTTGCAATGCTACCGACCGGCTTCGGTAAAAGTTTAATTTATCAGTTAGCCCCACTGGTAGCCAAGTCGATGGGGCTTTGCGAGGAAGCTGTTGTTGTGGTCATTTCGCCTTTGATCGCACTGATTCTTTTTTCGAATATCAATGTTGAATGACCAACACCAGCCACTCTCATGTTCACCTCACAAGTCTGACAAAAATCATTTAACGCCATTTCTATATGACTACAGGCTACTACTACTTTTTGTTTGGATCAAGCAGTTTCTTTCGCTACGTATACATCAGAGGACAGAGGGGTGTGATTGGTTGAAGCTTCGTCCAGTAGCAAACAGAGGCATTTGAAAGAGGCGGGTTAAGCCCGCCTTCTGAGAAATGGGTTTACAACACAGCTTGGCCAGACCAATGCTCGCAGAGCATTGACAAGTTGCGATAGCCAGGCTAGGTCTGGACCGGACGCTCTTGGGGAGCATTTGGCACGACTGCTCCAATCAGCGAACAGAGGGTGTGTTCGTTAGCTGTGACGTTGACCTTGTGTGCTACATTTGAATTGTAGTGCGTAGGTAGGCTAATTGCATACGTGGCGACCAGGCGTTAGCGATTGGGTAAAGGCAGATGCACTTTTTAAAAACTTCAGCGTAGTCCACACCTCCAGCAAATCGTTTCTGACGGTCTCTGTTCCAGACCCCTCTGCACGAAATGAAATGAAGTACAAGGGGCGGGTTTACCAGGCTAACTAAGCAATAGTTTGGCAACTGTATAGGGACATAGTCAGGAGTAAAGCACCATTCATCCTACATGCACACACACACGCGCGCGCACACACACAAATAGAAACCCATACACACCGCTCTCTCCTTGACGTTCCGTTGATCTTTAATTGCCTTTTTAGGGCTCTTTCTCGTTGAAAGTGTGTACCATTCTTCAGACATCCACTGGATTTGCCGTCCTGCTCGTAGACCGTTTCTAACCAGGTCCCTATTAACCACAAATCAATTCTCTTCGAGCAAACTTTCTGGATGCACCCCTCCACCCCTCGCTCCTCTTCCCTTGGTTTGTGTGCTTTAAATAGAAGTCCCGCAGGTAGCATTGATCCCGACTCGGAGTAATTGATGGGAGGAGGCGGTCCCCGAGGGGACCCATCTCATGCTCGATGGAGGTGGTGTATGGGAACAGAGAACTGGTGTATGTATGTGTGTTTGTATGATTGTGTGTGTGTGGGTGTGCGTGAGAGAGAGAGGGAGTAGGGGGGTTACCCTGGTCCATGTTAAGAAACTGAATAAAGAGCCTAGAGACACAGCCTCTCCCATTGTTTTTTATCTAGCCAGTTGCCCCATAGACATTTGAGACATTCGAAGATCATCTTTCCTTTGATCTCAGATGCTATTGTATCTCTTAAGACCATCACAACATCTTTCTCCCCCCCTTCCCAATGTATCTCTGTAGGCATTCAAGCCCTTCTGTCTTGGATTGAATCTGACCTTAAACATTCAAGCAGACTCACCTACGTACACACACACACACACACACACACACACACACACACACACACACACACACACACACACACACACACACACACACACATTTTCTCTCTCTGTCTCTCTCTTTCTCTCTCTCTCTCTCTCTCTCTGTCGTACACACACACACACAGACACACTTTATTTTGTGAATCTGAATTCAGTATTGAATGCACTCAGCCGCAACCCTTGGCTTTGGTTTCAACCAATCAATGTTTTCTGTCTTTCTTTGCCCCCTTCGTGCATGAACTCCTCTCCTCTCTCTCGGCTAGAGAGGTGATGTCACCGGGCCTTGTCTGCAACAAAAGCACGCCCATACATTTCTCTTTCTCCCTGTGTTGCAAAGGGCCCCACTGGCCCCTGACGGTGCCCCAACACCAACCCCATCCCCCACACCAGCGCCCCATGACGAGCTGAAGCTAGGGGTGAATTAAGAGCAGTGTTGGGCAGCAGAGAGGACTATGGGCTGGAGGGGGCTTATAGAGGGTGCCTTTTTTTTTGAGGGGGGGGTGGGGTCAGGGTGGGCCTCCCCCCGCTGGGCTCCATGAAAAGGGGGGTTTTGTGTGCTCCGCTGACTGCCTCCCTCTGACCTTTGCTCTGAAAGGAGACCCCGGGCTTTTGGCCAGTGTCACGTTGCAGGCCCCCTCCACCCAAACCCACCCCTCTCCGTCTCTTTTGCCCCTTCTCTTTCTCTCTGGAGCTCTGTTCTCCACGCTCTCTTACTGCAGGGCTTTGCTGGCTGGCTGGCTGGCTGGCTGGGTGAAGGGAATGGGCTCTGGGTTGGGGGAAGGGGTTTGGCGTGACAAGGGTCTCTCTAGCTGGGCCTTTGTGCCTCCCCGCTCTCCTTTTCACCCCTTCTACATTTCAGTCCCTTTCTGCGGCTCCAGGGGGACAAAAAAGCGACCCTCTGAGTAACCCCCCCCCCCCCCACACACACACACACGCACTAGAATGGCCGCTCGGTCAAGCTCCAGGCTTTGTCCCCCACCTCCTTCTGTTTTTGTTAGCAAGACAGAAGGGGGATTTTTTTTTCCAGTGTGGTTTCTTTTGTAGTCTTTTTTTCCCCCTCTGTGTTTGTGTGGACCACGTCAGAACGTGAGCAGCCCTAAAAAAAACAACTGGCAATGTCTGGAGCTGGGGCATCTTTCCCATTCCAGCAATGTGGATAGAAGGCACTTTCCAGTCTTCCAGGCTATTTTCTTTCTCTTTTCTTTTACCCCCCTCCCCTCTCCTCTCCTCTCCTCTCCTCTCCCCCCCTCCGTTGGCGCAGCTCAGATGAAGACGTCTGCAGCCACGCTGTGCTTCTGGGCAGGCTCCTGCCGCGTCGGCTTTGGAGTGGGCTTGGCCAGCCTCGGCGCAGGCACCCGTGTTTGGCTTGGACTGCACTGCAGCTTGGGAGCGGCACTCCAGTTACACATGAGACGGGGCTGAAGGGGAGAGTGGTTTGGAGTACGTGGATCCCTTCCACGTACATCCCCACCCTCCCACCCATCCATCTTCTTGCGCCTTTGCTGCAAAACCATATCTGTCACTCACTTGGCCTGTCTGCACTGTGTTCCCCGTGTAGCATGTTCCCAGCTCGTTCTATGCTATTACCTAGCCAGAGCCGGTCAAATCCTAAGAGTCTGAATATATCACCATATAATATATCAATATATCACATTTTGTCCTAGTATAATAGAAATCATCTTTTGAAATATTTTAACAGGGTTAATCTAGTGATGGTTCTGTGTTGCAACATTGTTTTGTGAAATTGTGTCAATTCTCAAAACAACAACAAACAAAAAAAAACGGCTATTTTTGTTCAAATAGATGAAGGCAAAACAAATTCCTTTGCTCAGGCTACACAAGTAGTAGTGTTATGATGTTTGCTGTCTCAGGAACTGGGATGAATGCAAATCCTGTTTTTCTGATCGCATAATGAAATGACACTTACCCCCCCCCCCCTTAGGTTTTAAGTACATGATATTGTCTTTATGCTAGTGACGGTGTCTTGAAATGAGACAAACAGCAGCATATAGCCTTTCATGCGGTATTGCAGTATACCCCAATGCGTTAAACTGTAGCCTTGGCATCTTGATGTGTCTCGTAAAGCCAGATTCTTGCCCATGCACGGCCCTGGCATCTTCCTGCTCTGAAGTCTTTCCACAGACAGCTCCTCATCGGTGATGTTTGTCACACAAGCCCCCTCTCCCCTTCCCCCCTCCCTGCTCTGAATGACTCACAGCAGGCAGCGAGCAGAACTGATATTCCTCCCTGAAATAGCCCAGCGTTTATCTCCACCCCTCCCCCAGCCTCTGTCCTCTCTTATTTTCCCTCTCTCCTCCTCACGCCTTCCCTCTCTCTTTTTGCTCTCCTCTCCTCTCCTTACACAAACACGCACGCACACACTGGCTTCCAGTGGAATTGCCTGTCTGGAGGTATAATGATTCCTTGAGCACACAGGTCACAGGATGCTCTAATTGCTTTTTAAATGGCGTCGGGAGCGGCGTGCCAAAGTGTGGTAGAGTGAGTCGCACGCGTTGACATCAAAGGCGTTGTTGTGGTCCATCCCCGAGTGCTTATGTCGTCTCTGGTCCCTCTCCTTGGAGCTGCAAATGCCGTTTCCCAGCCATGTTCCCAGCAACATCTCCTCTCCCACACTTAGGCCTACTTGTTCTGTGTCGACATATTATTTTGTTATCTTTCACTAGATCCCCTTGTGTCGTACAAACTCGCCCTTCAGTGGCTTTGCTCTGTGCACTTAGTAGCTAGACGGCGCCCTTGATGATGCTGGTTAGCGCAGTGGTGTGACCACCCAAGCCCAACGCTGGGCACTGAGGACCCGCATGCCTTCCCAGTCGCCCCTTTCATCTTGTGCCAGTGAGGCGCTTTGGCTGGGGATGCTGCATAGCAAGGCCCTGCTGTAATGCTGACTCAGCAGAACTGGGGGAGAGAGAGAGAGAGAGAGAGAGAGAGAGGGGGGGGATCGAGGGAGAAAGAGAGGGGGGGGGGGGATTGAGGGAGAAAGAGAGGGAGGTGGATCGAGGGGGGGGTGAGAGGAGTGGAGTGGTGGATGTTGGCTTGCATCTTCCCAGAAAGCCCATTGGTTGATGCCCAGTGCGGCTGCCCTCCATATAACCCAGGCAGAGTCACGGAAGCAGCCTGGCCCGTGGTACTAAACCTGTCATATTGTGTGCCTGTAAACACACACACACACACATATACACATACACACACACATACACACAATGTCCTCCTCTTTGAGCACTTTCCATTGTGCAAGATATGTGTTTTTTTTTTTTTTTTTTCTTTTTTGCTTTGTTTTTTTTTTTTTTTTTTTTTAAACTCTGTCTCCTTGCTCAGCAGTGGTCTTTCTGTCTTGTCGTTGTTCATTCTCATTCTCTCTCTTTCTTTCTCTCTCTCTCTCTCATTGTTACTTACACTCCACTCTCTCCCCAGGGTAGCAGCATTATCTTTCCTGACTGTAAGAAGTCCATTATTTACCGAGCTCTGAGCCCATCCTAATACAATGTTCCATTAGATTGCATCAGCCAGATTTATAGCACGTCTCTCTTCTCTCTCTCTCTCTCTCTCTCTCTCTCTCTCTCTCTCTCTCTCTCTCTCCCCCCCCCTTCTTTCTCTTTTGCTCCTTTTTCCTCTTCTCACTATCTTTCTCTTCTCTCTCTTTATCTCTCTCTTTCTCTCTCTCTTTCTCTCTCTCTCTCTCTCTCTCTCTCCCCCCTTCTTTCTCTTTTGCTCTTTTTTCTCTTCTCACTATCTTTCTCTTCTCTCTCTTTATCTCTCTCTTTCTCTCTCTCTCTCTCTCTCTCTCTCTCTCTCTCTCTCTCTCTCTCTCTCATTCTCTCTCTCTCTCTCCCATTCTTTCTCTTTTGCTCTTTTTTCTCTTCTCACTATCTTTCTCTTCTCTCTCTTTATCTCTCTCTTTCTCTCTCTCTCTCTCTTTCTCTCTCTCTTTCTCTCTCTCTCTCTCTCTCTCTCTCTCTCTCTCTCTCTCTCTCTCTCTCCCCCTTCTTTCTCTTTTGCTCCTTTTTCCTCTTCTCACTATCTTTCTCTTCTCTCTCTTTATCTCTCTCTTTCTCTCTCTCTCTCTCTCTCTCTCTCTCTCTCTCTCTCTCTCTCTCTCTCTCTCTCTCATTCTCTCTCTCTCTCTCCCATTCTTTCTCTTTTGCTCTTTTTTCTCTTCTCACTATCTTTCTCTTCTCTCTCTTTCTTTCTCTCTTTCTCTCTGACTCTCTCTCTCTCTCGCTCTCGCTGTCTTCGTCACAGCTAGTTCTGCAGGGTAGCGTGGGAGGGGGAGGGAGGGGTAGTGTTTTGAGGAGGCCGTGTGCTGGAGGGAGTAGAGGACGGGGAGGGGACAGCTACAGGGAAGTGTAGTCATTGTTGTTGCGTTTGCCACGTAGGAGTGCCTCACTACCAAGGCACGCTCAGTAAGACGACATGAGGACCCATAGAAGCGGTGTGAGCACAGGGGAGGGCTGTGTGAGCTCACGGGGTAGCCTCCTCACAGATGCTAGTAAAGCCGAAGCATTAGATTTCTAGCGGCCGTGCTGACTGGGGGCCAGCGTGGCGTGGTTGCACCATGGCCCACATGTAGACTGCAGAAGGATCCATGGCTAAAGCAAGCCCTTCACACCAGGCCCACGGTAGATCATTCTGAGCCACACATAAATCTCCATGTCAAGGCCATTAAGGAAGTTAATATCCCAGCATGTTGAGGTGGTGGGGGGGGGGGGGTTGGTGATGGAGGGAAGGGATACAGAGGGAGACGGAGAGGTGGAGTGCAGGAAAAGAGGGATAAAGAGTGGGGAGACTGAAAGAGGGGAGTCAGGGCCAGCGGCTTTGGAAGTGCTGATGGAAGCAGCCATGTTCCCGTCTAGACGATCTAGTGGCCACTTCAACATTTCACCTGATCTGTTTTATTATGTCCCCACCCCCTTCCTGTGGAAATCACCCACCAGGCAGTTTGGCTGTGCAGCTCTCCCTCTTTACTTGCAGTCACCTTCGCACTGATTTTTGGCTGTGCTTTCCTTCCTGAACCCTCCCTCTTTTTGGGTCTGCTCAAGCCACATGAGGCTGAGAACAAGGCTGTCTGCACAAGCAAAATCATATCCATAATTCTGTTTCTCGCCCTGCCTCTCTCTCTCTCTCTCTCTCTGGCTTTAGCTTATGTTATGGCACCCCTCCCTCTCCTTTACTTTCTCTTTCTCCCTCTAGCATCATGCTCGATAGCACAGAGGCTCTGGCTTGCATCATAAATGTTTCCTCTGTAGAGGCACATGGTGCATAGAAAGAAAGAGAAAGAAAAAGAAAGAGTGAGAAAAAGAGAGAGTTGTTGAGGCATGAGCTGCATGCTTTCTTGCTGTTTCCCTCTTCTATGCAGAGAGAGAGAGAGAGAGAGCGAGAGAGCGAGAGAGGCAGTGGACACTGTTGTCATGGTTTTCTGGGACCTCTGTCTTGGGTAGTCAGTTGAGCATGAAGCAGGAATGCATAATCGCTCACCGTGTTTCATTTGTTTCCATCCTTCTGTTTTCCTCCCAGTAAACCTCGCTGTCATAAAACGCTTTGGCAAAACTGAGATGACGAATGACGACTTCTATAAATGGGAGTGTCTTACAAGTGCGCGTGTGTGTGTGTGTGTGTGTGTCTGTGTCTGTGTCTGTGTGTGTGTCTGTGTCTGCCATTCTGTAATATAGTAACACAATGGTGCCATAGTCAGAGGCTCTTCAAAGCCTCTTTTTAATGTTCTTTTTAATGTGTTTTTAATTCCTCTTTCCCCTGGCAAGGCCAGTCAAATCCAGTAGCAGTAGCAGTAGCAGTAGCAGTAGCAGTAGCAGCAGTAGCAGCAGCAGCAGCAGCAGTGCAAGGGAGGCGTGTCGGAGAGCGGAGCCGGGAGTCTGGGTGCATCCAGAGTGCAGGGCTCTGCTGGAGCCCTGCGTTGCGAGGTGAGGCCTGATGAGGAGGCTGGCTGAGGGACCCAGTAGCAATAACTGCACACAGATGCTTTCCTGCTGCTGCTGCCGCTGCTGGCCCTACCCTGCTGCTCCTGCTCCTGTCTTTTTGCGTCTCCACAAACCTCCAACCAGGCCACTCACTCAGTCCACATGAGGAAGCCCGTCAGGGAAGCAGTCACTCCGAGGGTGCTGTGGTGAAGACAGAGTAACAAGCAACACGCTTTAAAACTCTTCCACATGGCTAGTTTGTATTGCTAACAGGCTCTGTGGAGAGGAGAGGAGAGAAGAGGAGAAGGAGGGGGAAGGAGGAGGCCAGTGTGTAGGTGATTTTCTCTCTAATCTGTTTTTCCTCTCAAGTCTGTGGTGTAAAGATGGTGTGGGGGTTGGGGCAGGTTACTGGGTTTATTCGCCACGGCGCTGTCGCAAGCAGGCCAGAGATCTGGTGCCTGATTTGCAGTCCTCCCCTCTGCACGTTCGATGCCTTAGGAGCTCTGATGAACGATCTCCCTCGTTTAAGCAGGCATCTGAGTTAAATCGCTCTTTGTGTCTGCTTGTTTGTCTGTTGTTGCCGTTGTCCCTACCCACCCCTCTCGCTAATGACCCATGGCCTCCTTTCCAGCCAGCTGCCTCGCTGTTTATCTGGGGCAGCTGGGCTCAGACCTGGCAGATCTGGCTGCTAGCGGCCCGCTGTCTGGGCGCTCAGCATTCCCCGCAAGAGATGTCCAGAGAGGTAGATGGGGGCTACGGGAGCTCCTCAGCCAGGGGAGAGGAGAGGAGAGGAGAGGAGGATAGAGGAGAGGAGAGGAGAGGAGAGGAGAGTTGGCTGTCCACTTGTCTGCCCTCCACGGCCGGTGCAGTGGGGTTCCCATCTCTCCCTCCTGCTCTGTTTCTGCTTGGAAAGCAGGGCTTGTTTACCAGAGATCAGCTCAGCTTTGCACCGCTCTAATACCTCAGCACCTCCCTCCCTCCCTCCCTCTGTTCCCCTCCCTCTAACGCTCTCTTTGCTCTTTCTTTCCCTCTCTCTCTCCCTCTCTCTCGCTTTTGCTCTCTCTCTCTCTCTTGCTGTTTACAGTAATGGGTTTGTGCTGCCTTACAATCCAATACTCCTCCACCCCCCCCTATTTTTCTGTCTCCATATCTCTCTCTCTCTCTGCCTCCCTCTTTTTTTTTTGCTCTCTCTCTGTCTCTCTCTCTCTCACACACACACACACGCCCCGCACCTCAGCAGCAGGGGGTTACGCATATTGGCGTTGCCGTGGCAACGACATAGTGCCCGGCGCAGCGAGCGAGGAAGGGTTGGACGCAGGCGAAAGGCGGCAGAAGCAGCAGAGCACTACGTGACAAGGAATTAGATGCCACGGATCTTCCTGCTCACCTGCCACGCACACACACAAACACACACAATCTTACACACACACACGCACACACACAGCATCTCATTGGCTCTTCTGCCTCTTCCTTCTCCCACCCCCTCCTCTCGTCCTCCTGAGCCCAGCACAGATAATCTAACTAAGCCTCCCAATCGCATGCGGGTCCACCTGTTACTGCAGCTCCCAACATCCCAATCCTACTGACTAATTCATCACAGCCAAGGAAGAACAGAACATGTAGGATGTGTGTGTCTCTGTGTGTGTGTGTGTGAGTGACAGGCATAAGGAGCGATGCATTTCTTCAATGTTCTACACAGATCTGTGAGTCACCGTGACTTGAAATGGCCCCCTGACATAGCTCGCATAATAGTCCAGTACTCGATGTCACTTTAAATCAGGTGAGGACAAGCTTGTGGTTTCCTCAGTGACGCCAATTAATATTGCAATTACTCTTCCATCCCCTTAGTGCCACGGGGCCCCTGCACGAGCATGTGGTTGCGTTTACTCGGTTAGATCTTTGAGATAATGCTGGATGTTAGCATGAGGTCTCGAGGCAGCTTCGCCTTGTGTGGTGGTGGTGCTGCTGCTCTGGGGAGGCCACGTCATGCAGCCCCATGCCCCCCCCCACCCCCACCCCAACCCTTCACGGCCCCCCCAGACTCTCTCGGCTCCTGGAAGTGGGACACTGCCATCAGGGGAGACCGATGAAAAGGCCCAGTGTTGTCTGCTAGCCTCTTCCCAGTGCCCCTTTTTTAAGTACTTTCTCCTCTTTCCTCCTTCTCCTCCCTCCCCTCTCTGTCTTCTTTCACCTTCTTCACCTCTCTCTCTCTCTGTCTCTCTCTCTCCTCCCTCCTCCTCTTCTCTCTGCATCTCTCTCTTCTTTCCTCTCCTCCATTATCCTTCTTCACCCATGCACTCAGTCATTCGTTGCCATGATTTGACAGTCAGTCAAGAGGCTTCAGACAGATTCCCCTCAAACAGTTTTTTAAAGATGGCTGTGCCCTCAGTGCGGTGAGCCTGCTCTGCTCTGCTCTGCTCTGCTCTGCTCTGCTCGCCACGCCGGGCTAAATGGATGTAGCCGGAGAGTGTTCATGCTGCTGCTTATGAATTCTCCTCAGCGCCTCTCTGCCTCACACCGCTTTCTCCCCCTCACCACCGCCAGCCCTCGACCCACCCCTTTCAATTTCGCTCTCGCTGTCTCTCGTTCTCTTGCTCTCGCTCTCGCTCTCGCTCTCTCACTCTCGCTCTCATTCACTGGACGTGCCTGGTTCTCGGCTGCATCACTCTGAATACTCCTTCATGCCGGTGGTAGTACTACCATGTCTCAGAGTAACCAGGGAACAGTCCGTTTTGGTTTGTTTTTTGTTTTTTTTGTTTGTTTGTGTGAGGTTACATGTGGCAAGTCCCTCTGTATACCTGTCAGTGTGTGTGTGTGTGTGTGTGTGTGTGTTTTTAAGTCCTACCCGTTTGGGTTCGGAAGGCACCTGGTCCTGGAGCCCAAAACCTGGCAGTACTCTCGAGTGACGTGCCTGCGGCGTAAACATGGCTCACTGCCACGGCATAAAGTCACCAGAACGGCGTAACTAGCAGTTACGAGCATGCTCAACCACTGTTAGTCGATTTTAGCTGTCCCTGCCGCGGTGATGTCGTGACAGTGGCACAGTGGATCCCTGTAGTTGCTACTGTAAGCGTTTCACCACCTACTACACCCACTACTCCCAATCTTTGTGCCGCGGCCTACACGTTGATTATATGATCCTGAAGTGCTTACGGAAGTCTCGGCGATGCAATCTCAAGTGCGATTGACATCAATTGACAAAACATGCTCAGAGGTTTGAAATAATCCTTCGCTGTGATGTTTGGTACAGCGGTGCCGAGGGCGCCAAACAACATTATGGCTTTGGAATGTGTCCTTTCTGCGCTGGTGTGAGGTTACCTTCACCCTCCCTTGGCTGGGGGCCTTCACTTCCCCTGCATGGCCCACCATATCTGTTCACACCACAGCGGCAATGTGATCTTGAATCCGTTATTGGACGTCCCCACACACACACACACACACACACACACACACACACACACACACACACACACACACACTCTTGCCCTGCTGGCCTTCACATGGTGCTCCTGTGTGCATGTGGTGGAGTGTTTGAGATGCCATTTAGTGAGACATGCTGCACATTGCTGCTAGTGCCCCTATTCCCTCTGTTAGGGGTGTGTGTGTGTGTGTGTGTGTGTGTGTGTGTGTGTCAGCTGTTGTGAGCCTCACTGGTGCAGCCTCTGCATGAGAATGCACCCAGTTGGGTGGATGGGCCCAGTGTAGTGGCATGGTAAGAGGAAGAGAGAGGGAGGGGTCCTGGGGCTGTGGCTGGGGCTGTGTCTGGGGGTGGGGGTGGGGTGAGTGGGGGGACTTTTTTCAAAGGTGGGGTTGTGCAAGGATAGGATATTGGGGGAGAGAAGTGAGTGAGCTTTTTTTTTTTTTTTTTACGACTCTGTTCTTCACGCCTCTCTCAGCAGCCTGTCTCTCCCTCTCTGGCATGCTTTTATCTTCCCTTTCACCTCTGGCTATCCCCCTTTCCTTCACTCTTCCCCCCCTCCCCTCCCCTCCCCTCCCCTTCTCGCTTCTCCTTTATTCTTTTTTTCTTTCCTTTCTTCCCTCCCCCACCTCCCTCTCCTTTCTAGAACACAACTGTGCTGTCCCATCTCCTCCCCTCCCCCTCCCTCTCCTGTCCTGCGCCTTGCTTGCAGAGAGTGTTACACCATCCGAGAGGAAGGCAGGAGAGGCAGAGGCAGAGGCAGAGCCGGAGGGAGAGAAGGAACGAGAAGGCTGAGAGCAGGGGGGAGGGAGGGGGGGAGGGAGGGAGGCAGGGAGCCGGTCCTGGGCATTGACAGAGGGTAGTGAGACACAGCGGCTAGGCTAAATATAGAACAGCTTTGGAGGAGTGATGTCATGAGCGAGAGTTGGGTGTGTGTGTGTGTGTGTGTGTGTGTGTGTGTGTGTGTGTGAGAGAGAGAGAGAGAGAGGGCACTGTAGGACTGGCTCGAGCACCCGGATTGGAGCAGCCAGGGAATATTAGCAGCGCTGATAAGCTGCTGCCATTAGCCGTTTTGCTGTAGCACTGCTGTCCCGATCGATGCTGCCGCCGCTGCTGCTGCTATCTGCTATCTGCGCAGGCACGGCCCAGAGCTGATGAGATCCGCTGCGCTCCGGTCGTGACAGGACCAGCAGCGGGTGTATGACCGCGAGTGAGCGGTGGCCGTTGGTTTGGCCTGGGCCTAGCCGACAAAACCCACAGCGTTCCGCCTCAACAGCTGTCTGACGAAGGCAAACGACTGCCGAGTAATCAGTGCCCAAACCCCACTCTCCCAATCCCTCGCTCTCTCGCTCGCTTCTCTTTTGCTTCGATATGCTGCGCGTCGTTCAGTGGCCCAGATTTCACGCAGGCGAGGCGCTCTTGCATCAGCGCCGGCCCAGTCAGCACGGCAGGCTCGCGAGGCCCCGCTCTCCCGCTCCCGCTCCCTCTCCATCCCGACAGCCTGACAGCCACGCAACTCCCGCCGCTCAGCCCGCCTGATTGCTGGATGAAAGTTTGAGAAGAAAGCTTTTGAGCCCAAAGCTCTCTGCTATGCGCTCTCCTGTCAGCCCTTGGACCTGAACTGCCCCAGGCCAGAGCCATGTGATGTCTTGGCTGTCATTTTTGGAAAGGTCAGATGTCAATTGGAGTTTTATTTGGATGCCGACGCGGTGCTCAGTAGTGTGCCACTCAAGAGTACGAAATTGCCTCCATTGTGAGGTTGTGTTTGTGTTTATTATAAATGAAGCATTTTAACACGTTCAGCTGTCTTGAGCAGAATGTGCTTTCGTTTTCCTTGTAAGTTGGGACACCGAGCCATGTTTTTTGACCTGAGGTATTTAGGGGCAGGTTTTTGCATCATAGTGTCTGCGTCAGTACATCTGCGCCACGCCATGTGTTTCGAGCCTTCTCGTGCTACGCGCGTCGAGCATTTGCAAGATGTGCACTCCAGTGTCGAGAGGCCAGCCAGGGGACGCAATCTTGTTTACCGAACTCAATACGGCAACTGAGGCTCTTTCCCTACCCCCTCCTCCCCACTTCAAGGTCACTAGCATTGTGCAGGCCAGTTGGTGTGGAGAAGTCCAGGGATGTGTGTGTGTGTGTGTGTGGGTGTGTTTGCGGTGATGAGAGGGAGTGCTGGAATGGAGCTGTTATCTGAGCTCACACCCCGGCGGGTCAAAGGGCAGCTGTGAGGCCGCTCCAGTGGTCGGCCCAGCCTGACAGGCCACCGAGTGACTCGGGATGAGAGGCAGGCCCAGGTGCTAAATTTCCCCAGAGGTGCTTGGTCACGAGGCCTGCTCATGACGTCTCATACCCGACTGGTCTACTTGGGCCTGGCTTTTTGTAAGCAACCTCTGTGCTTGGGCCCCTAAGCTAGCTTGCCTAACCCACCTCTGCACCTGGGCTTTGTACACCCTCCCCAAGCCTGCTGTATTTGGCCAGGGGCTTGTGCCTGCCTTCCCCTGCCTCCTGTGCTTTGTAGAGGGGCTAACCCAGCCAAGTTTTGTGTTGTTGGGGATATTGATCCCCCCTGGTTGAGCTACATCCCTGTACTCTCTGCACTTGACAGGTTTACTGTGTTCTTTTTTTTTTTGCTGTGTTTTCTGCACTGGGGCCTAGTCTGCCCTTCCTTCCGCTGTGGGCTGTTGTTATGTGCCTGGGCCTGGAGCAGGCAGGCAGGCAGGCAGGCAGGCAGGCAGGCAGGCAGGCAGGCAGGCAGGCAGGCAGGGGATGGGCAGGCGGGGAGGAGAGCGGCGGAGGGGGGAGGGGGGAGAGATAAGGGCGGGAGAGAGGACAGGGAGTGTCAGAGACGCGGAGAGCAGCTGTTGCCGGAGCAGGTGCTGGCTTGGGCCTGGCTCGCCTTTCAAGCCGCCCCCACAAGAGACGTTTTTTTTTTTTTTTTTTTTTGCCCCCTCCTCTCCCCCTCTCCCTCTTTTGCCTCGCCCTCCCTCTCTTCTCTCTGCAGTCCTGACACTCACCAACACACACACACACACACACACACTGATGTAAAGAGAAAGGAGAGACAGGAAGAGGTCTCAGGAGGTGTTTTGAAGGGTCCGAACGGAGCGGCCTCTCTTCTCTAGTCTCCCCACATCTGGTCATTGAACCTTTACCCTCCTTTAGAATCTGACATGTTCAGAGTGTGTGTGTGTGTGTGTGTGTGTGATTTACTCTTTGCTTTGTGTGTGCCTTTTCCTTGTGTGTGCCCGCATGTGGCTGTGTGTGTGTGTGTGTGTGTGTGTTTAAACAGTGTGCGCTCTCTGTAAAGCAGGCCTTTTTGTCCCGAATGAAACAGGAGAAGGGCTGGCTGGCTGGCTGGCTGTTTGACGGGGGCCAGGAGAGGGGGAGACGGGCTGGGCTGGGCTGGGCTGGGCTGTGCTGGAGGCGGCGGCAGCATTTGTGCTCCGGGTGAGCGAGCAGCAGCTGACACCTGACCCCTCAACCACAGGCTTATTTTAGGGCCCTGGCTGGAACCTAGCAGCAGGCAATGTTTTGAGGGTCGCTGGCAATGTGGTGTGTGTGTGCTTATGTGTGTGTGTGCTTATGTGTGTGTGTGCTTATGTGTGTGTGTGCTTATGTGTGTGTGTGCTTATGTGTGTGTGTGCTTATGTGTGTGTGCGCTTATGTGTGTGCGCTTATGTGTGTGTCAATGAATAGGATAGAGGAGGAGACACACAGGTGGTTTGTTAAATATGAAGTAGGCATTTGAGTTGGGGTGGGAGGAAACTTGGTTTCTTTCCAGTGAGGACTGTAGGAAGACATCACCCTCTTTCTCTCCTCCCCCGGTCTCTTTCTCTCTCTCCCCCCTCTTTTCTCTCTCTCTCTCTCTCTCTCTCTCTCCCCCCTCTTCTTTCTCCCTCCCTCTTTTCTTTCTTTCTCTCTTTCTTTCTTTGTTTAACAGTGAAATAATAAAAAAGTGATGCAACATTTGAAAGTGCTTTGCTGTTTTGTGTGTGTGTTTGCCTCTGTGTGCACACAGCCATGCTTTGTTTTGGTAAACAGGGCCCTTTGCGAAGGTGCAAGGGCACTCTGCTTTATGGTATGCTGTAAAAACTCTGTTGAATTGCACCATTGGCTCAGATCCTCTCTCCCCCCCCCTCACCCCACCCCAACTCTCAGCCCCTCTGATCTCTGTCCACTTCCTGCACTGCGACACCTCTCCCACCCCTCGCACCCTCGCTGGCCCCACACCCCCCACCTAGCTCAATTGCAACACGCCTGCTGTTTGGGACCGTTGGCCACAGCACGCCGTTTCCTCAAACTTTCCCACCAAATCTGTGTGTGCGTGTGGGTTTGGGCGAGCCTGGGTGTCTTTGTGTCTGGGTGAATGAAAGCAACAGCTTGAACACCGCAGAATACAAGAGGTTGTGCATCACCCTGGCAAGTAGTTAGTGTGTCAGCCGGTCTGCAGTGTTCTAAAACATAGTGTGGAATCTTGTGGCGGTTGCAGATTGCCAGTTTAGCTCACAAAATCTATGGGATAACAGGTTTTAGAGCAGCCTATACTCCAGCCTATACTTGTTTTGAGCGCTGGACCATCAAAAAATTCATATTAGGAAAATATCAGAGGCCACACTTTGCTTAAAAATATATTTTTATTCCTTATAAAGTCTGTGCTCCTCCTAAAGAACTCTTCAGGTTCTTCTCCAGTGGGTTGTACAGTGCAAGCGACTACAGCGAGGCTGCTGTGGCCGTTGGCATTGGGCTCAATGCTGAAGAGGTTAGCGGTCCTCTGTTGAGTTAACCTTCAGCTGAGAATGAAGCCGCAGCCTTCACAACAGCAGCGGTGCTCCTTTTCAGAAAAAAAAGCATGAAAAAAGGGAGAAAAGGGCCTTGGGCAACTTTTCACGTTCCTCCTAGGAAAGAAAAAAAAAAGTCATTAACTGAATGTTTTTGAGCTTGGCATTGCATTACCATGGAGACTGACGTCACAGTTGACCAGCCAATTGTTGCTGGCGAGTGGCTGGCGGCCCCCTCCCCCTGGTGACAGGAAGTGATGGCAGCAGAGGAGAGGGAGCAGGAAAGGCCGAGTTCCTGTGGCTCCCTAGGACTCTTGCCCTCACCTGGGGACGCATTCATGTAGCACACACAAACATGCTAACTAGTCCTATGCTAGCATTAGTTGTGTCACAATGCAGTAGCTGACCTACTTTTTTCAAATTATTTAGAGTTTAGTTGTGTGATTTGTGAGTGTGTATGTGAGATAGAGAGATAGATAGAGAGAGACGGAGTGTGTGTGCGTGTGTGTGTGCGAGCATGTCACTAAATATGAGGCCCAGCTCGGCCCACTTGCAGGGACACCTGCAGTGGCTTGCGTAGGGTTGCTAAGCAACCTGCTGCATGTTCCCAGGTTTGGGAGCCTTTTTAATTTTAGTGTGAAGGTGCAGAAGGAGGCAAGGGTGTGTGTGTGTGTGTGTAAATGTGTGTGTGTGTGTGTGTGTTAAGCATATGCGAGCAACTGAAGCGGTCACCAGCGCTTCTAGCCACTGCCTCCATATCATTAATTTCTCTTCCGCAATCCAGGAAAGAGGAGGGAGACCTTTCACCGAAGCACAGCATAATTAAGCGCACCCAGAGAACAACATGAAAGTTGGGACTCAGGAGAGGGGAGCATGTGAGAGAGAGAGAGAGAGAGAGAGAGGGATGAGTGCAGAGCTTGACAGAGGGGGGGGAGAGGTGGAGGAGTGGAGGTGGATGGGGGGAGGGTGGTAGGACAGGAGCCTCATCAGGCTTGCTGTGGGAGAGCGGAGCGAAGCCGCTGAGAGCTGGACCCCGGAGAACGAACGAATGAAATGAGAGATGAAACAGGCGAGGGAAGCAAAGCAAAGAGAGAGAGGGAGAGAAAGCGAGAGAGAGAGAGAGCGAGAGAGAGAGAGGGAGAGAAAGCGAGAGAGAGAGAGTGAGCGAGAGAGAGACAGCAAATGCACGGCAGTGGCGATGACGGCAGCTGGAATGAAAAGCCTTTGTGTGGTTAATAACAGCACTGGCTCTCAGCCAAGGACTCAGGAGGGAGATGAGGGCTGGGAGTGTGTGTGTGTGTGTGTGGGGGTGTGTGCTGGTGTGGGGAGAGGGGGGGGTTGCGGGATTAGCCCGAACAATCAGGACCACCGGATCAAAACAAGAAGGCAGGAACGAGGCGAGGTCACAGAGCTACCATCTGCCTACCATCTCTCTCTGCCTCTCTCTGTTTCTCTCTCTCTCCCTCTCTCTCTCTCTCTCTCTCTCTCTCTCTCTCTCTCTCTCTCTCTCTCTCTCTCTCTCTCTCTCTCTCTCTCTCTCTCTCTCTCTCTCTCTCTCTCTCTCGCTCGCTCGCTCACTCACTCGCTGTATTGCTGCCGCAGAGCAGAGAGGGGGGAGGGGGCGACGCCATCCAACCAGCCAGGATTTAGGGGGTGGGGCGCGTGCGTGCGTGTGTGTGCGTGCATACTTGCGTGTGTGCGTGCACACACTAGTGTGAGTGAGGAGGGGGGGCTAGGGGCTGGTGTGACAGGCCCCACAGGCTGCTGCAGAGGAGCCAACCAGCCAGCTGCAGGGTCTGGTGTGGAAGACTGGGAGCACCAGTGTGTTAGTATGCACATAGCAGCAGTGTATACACGCGTGCCTGTATGGGGGTTCTTGTGATTGTGTGGGTATTGCTGTTGTCTCTCACCCGAGACACGGCGAGCATGCACTGGAGTCGGGGCAAGGCCAAGCAGCCTTTGTTGTACCGCAGTGAGCAAGCGAGGGAGTGAGAGGAACTCTTCACACAAACAGCCCCTGACACACGTACACGTGTGCGCGATGGTGGTTTGTTTTCAGGCGCTCTCATATGCAGGCTGGTTCCAACATCACTATGTATAGTTTCGTGTGTGATTCTCTCTTCTCTCTCTCGCTCTTTCTTTCTCTCTCTCTCTCTCTCTCTCTCTCTCTCTCTCTCTCTCTCTCTCTCTCTCTCTCTCTCTCTCTCTCTAGACTGTGCCCACTCACTGGCTCTTCCTGTCTTAGTTTCTTATTGTCTTCTCCTCCTGTTCTGTCGTCCTGCCCCCTTCCCTCTCCCTCTCCCTTCAGTTGTGTAGTCCTTCCTTCCTGCGTCTCAGCGACTCCTGTTTCCTGCTCCCTCTCAGCTGCCAGGATACAGCTCAGCTCGGTGTCTTCTCACAGGACTGCACCACCCTCAAAACACCCCTCTCCTTACACACACACACACACACACACACACAGGCACGCACGCACACACACACACAAACAAACATAAACACACGCACACTCCCCCTGCTGCCAATAACACACACACAAATATTCACACACCTTTCTAAGTGCAGGCTGTCATTAGTCCCGGTTCTGGCCCGTTTTGGCTGTTAACACAGCGTCCAGTCCAGTCCAGTGCGACAGCCTACTCTTAGAAGGGGAAATGGTTAAAACATGAAAAAGGCTACTCTTTAATGTAGCCCTCCGATGGCTCGGCCTGCACGTCAGCAGCTCCGTGGTAGTGCAGATCTTCACAGCGATGACTGGTGTGTTTTTGGGCCAGACCTCCGTCCCCTAACTCCTCATTTAGTGATGATCCCCTGCCCTGAATTTCCTTCATGTTGAGTCATTCTCCCTCATCAAGTCATGAATGGTGCAGCAGCACGTCTTTCCTAGCAGCAGGCCCCAGCAGTCCCAGCCTTGATTAATAATGCATCCCCATAGCAGTGCACTGCAGATGGGGCGCCATGCTGGAGGAGGAGGAGGCAGCTTGGAGCTAGCGAGGGGAGGGCTGGAGAGGAGAGGACAGGAGAGGAGAAGAGAGGGAATGAGAGGATGGCCTGATGTAATGTGTAATGCTATCCAACACCGGCTGCATGAATAGCTTCTGTGTGTGTGTGTGTGTGTGTGTGTGTGTGTGTGTGGTGTGTGTGTGTGTGTGTGTGTGTGTGTGTGTGTGTGTGTGTGTTTTTAATGTGTGCACGTGCTTCATAGCTCGGCCTGCTGTCTGCTTTGGCCATCAATAATTCATATGCATGCAATCACACACACACACACACACACACACACACACCCTTCCCCCCACCTCTCTGAGGTCATGCCACCATATTGTGCACGTATCCTGTGCTGCCACAGCTCCTCCATCAGCCTCAGCACAGGTGTGGTGCGGTGACCGTCTCTCTTCTCTTCTCTCTCTCTCACACACACACACACACACACACACACACACACACTGTCTCTCTCTCACTCTCTCTCCCACTCTCTTTCTCTCTCTCTCTCTTGCTATCACTCTCGTGCTCTCATATTCTCTCTCACACTGTCCCGTCTGTTCAGTGGACAGGGCACATTTTTTCCCTTTCGAACAAGTCAGTCTGTCTCTCTGTCTGTCCCCTCCTTTACCTCTCTCTCTCTCTCTCTCCTCTCTCTCTCTCTCTCCTCCTCTTCTCTCTCTCTCTCTGTCTCCTCCTTTCTGCCTCTCTTCCTTCTGCATCTCTCTGTCTCTCCCTGCTCGCTCCGTCCCTCCAACAGGCCTCCCGCGTCCTCCTCCCTGCTCAGACCGCGGCCCGTTTCCGGCACCGCTCAGTGGAAAGTGCTGGCGGGAAGTGAAACCAGATGAAGCGCGGGGGTGGTAGCTCAGACGCTGCTGCCTTGTTTTTGAAGCCATTTCGTGCCCAGAACCCTTAATTGCGGGGCTGGAGCTGGCACTGCTAGTGTTTTGCCATCGCTTAGACTGGCGCTGTCTCCAGCTCCATAGGCTTATGTCACCCAGGGGGGGTCCAAGCTGCTGTGTGCAACACCCTGCAAACCCTCACTAGTAATTTAAATGTCACTAAAGCCTCTGCATCTGACACTGAGTCAAAGGTTATTTTTGACGCTTCCTCTGTGGTAATGAATAGATGGAACTCATGCGTGGTCAATCCTCGACCTGATGTTTGGAGTAGCAGACTAAGTGCATTTTGGTTCACACTCTGCCTTCTCTCTCTCTCTTTCTGGATTCCACGGTTGGGAAAGTCAAAAGCAAAGCCATAGAGGCATGTGTAGGGGCAGGTCACAACAAAAAGATGCTGATTGTTTGAGAACCCACAAAGTTGACTTGCGCGTTTCGGATGGTGAGCTTTTGTTTCGCTGAAGTCGTGTGAAGAAAAGCCTGACGTCATGTCTGTGTGCGCGGATTGTTCTAGAAGGTGGACATGGAGTTCACGCGGAGTTAGGTGTCTTCTAATCTTCTGTTTTTTTTAAGGCTGATGGTGGGCCAACCAGTTGTTCCTGTTTCTCGAACAAAGGCCTGGCCTACTGCTTGGGTGACAGATTGAGACTGAGAGGAGAGGGGCGAGAGTGTGTGTGTATGTGCGCGTGATAATGTTTATAAAAGCAGTCTTCTCAGTCTCAGCAATTACCGAATGTGGGTATGGTAATAGTACTCTCTAAAATGCTGAGTCATGCACAGCTCTGTTGCTTCGATACTGGCTACATTGCATTTGAAACTTGTTTTCCATGTGGCCCCGTCTTGACTGATTGTGGTGTGTTCGTGTGTGGTGTGTGTGTGTGTGTGAGTGTGTGTGTGTGGGTGCGTGCGTGCGCAACACTAGCTGACATCTCGCTACAGCATTTGGTCCTCTGGTCTCTGGCACAGTGTGTGGCGATGCAGCACATTGAAGTGTGGAGTGTGAGATGGAGAGAGAAAGAAAGAAAGACAGGAAGAACAAAAGAACTCGCTCGCTCATTCTTCAAACACACGGTCAGAGCAGGCGGATGTCTTAGCCTGATTGCCCACATCTCCCTCCTCTCTCGCTCTCTTTCTGTCTGTCTGTGTGTGTGTGTGTGTGTGTGTCTGTGTCTGTGTGCAGCTGCCTGCGACTGTTTGTACACACACGGGTAAGACAGAAAAAAAGGCACAACAGTGCAAGTAAAGGCAGGGGCTGGTAAACCCCTCGTTTTCTGACCTGGTGGACATCACACAGCAGCGTGCAGTCCAGTCACGCTGGGCTTGTTAAGTGCTCTCCTCCCTCGGCTGATCAATGCTCACCATTTTCTCCCCTCCCTCTTTCACTCTCTCTCTCCTCTCTCTCTCTCTCTCTCTCTCTCTCTCTTCCTCTCTCTCTCTCCTCTCTCTCTCTCTCTCTCTCTCTCTCTCTCTCTCTCTCTGTCTCTCTTTCTCCATCTCTCTCTCTCTGTCTCTCTTTCTCCATCTCTCTCCCTTTCTCCCTCTCAGTGCGTCGGGTAGCCTGCAGTCTTTTTATCTGGGCCGCTGTCCTGCAGGAGAGCAATCCTCTCTGCTCCGCTCTCCTCTCATGATGTATTTACTCGCTGCCAGCAGCACTCCCCTTCAAAGCAGCCACGTCATTGGCTGAAGGGCAACTGCTCATTCAGTAGAGCTGCAGCCTATTGGCTAGTAGCAGGTGGTGAGTGTGTGACTGAGAGTGAAGGATGGATAGAGGCTCTGTAGCTTGATTTGTGTGGCTTGTTTTTAATCAGCCTGTGTTTTTTTCTGCCCCTCTCTTATGAAGATGGTGTCGGTAGTACGCTTCCTGTTTGTCAGTCTGTGTCACCCAGAGAATAGTGTGCTCGCTGTTGCTGTTTCGATGTAGCTAGCTAAGCCTCTGAAGATTTGAAATGCTGTTGTTACAGCAGCTCTTTTTCACTAGGGCTACATCTTTTTTTGTGGTGGTCGTTGATTTTATTTTTTTCCTAATTCTGCCATTGTCCACAGGGCTCTATTTACTGCAGTGCACTTCATGCGGTCCTCATGATTACAGTTTGTTTGTGTGTGTGTCTGTGTGTGTGGGTGTGTCTGTGTGTGTGTGCGTGTGTGTGTGTGTGCTTGAGCATTAAAACGATTCGGTGTATTGGGAAAAAAAGGCAGGGTGGGGTGATTAGGAAGCCAGATCCAGAGAAGTCTTTTTTTTTTTTTTTTTTTTTTTTGCTGGGGTTCAGAATGGGAGTGAAGATTTCTGCAGAGCAGCTATTGATTCGGCCGCACTGTCTGCTGCTGCTCCCGCTGATTCAGAACCAGCTCTTACTGCCCTATCCATCAATGAACACACAGCTGACACTGATACCAGATCAGCTGGAGAAAGTGAAATAGTCTCTGTACATAGACCAAGCGTACCATCATATAGGTTAGGGAGATCTGCTATGTTATGTCAATGCCCAACATTTATGTAAGTGTAAATGTATATTTTTTTCTCCTGCATATTAGTAGACGGCATTGTTAACATGCACACTGCTTTGGTAATACAGTGCTGTGTTCATCCAATCTGTTTCCCATTATACAGTACCTCAGACACGCACACACACGGGCACACACACATCTTAATTAGCAACTGCATCAACACCTTTTCTTCCTGCTTTCTTTCAATCTCACCTCCCGCTGTTTGCCTCTCATCTCCATTCAATTTTCTCTCGCTCCCTGTCTCTCTCTCTCTCTGTCTGTCTGTCTCTGTCTCTCTTTCTCTCTCTCTCTCTCCATCTCTCCCCCATCCTCCCTCCATCTTAACCCACCCCTCCCCCTCCTCCCTCCCTTTTTATTTTAGCTCTCCTCCTCCTCCTTCTCTGTCTCCACCTTGTCCTCGTCTCAGCAAGGCAGGGCGCCTGCGAAGTTCGCAAGCGAATACTTAACTATGGCGGAAGCAGGGAGGGAGGAGGCGACGTGAGCGAGCCCTCTCTTCTTTTCCACGCTCTGCCTATGTAGGTCACGATGACTCACCCCCATGGGAGCGCCAGCGTATGCCCACGGATGCCTGATTTCTCCTCGCTCGCTCGCTTGCTCGAGCGCAGGCATAGATGCAGCCTAGCACTCCAGAGGGAGGGGGCGAGAGAGAGAGAGAAAGTGAGCGAGCGAGGGAGAGAGAATGTGGTTTGTTTACAACAGCGAGGATGCGTTTTGTTTTTCCTCTCTGTTGGCGAGCGCCCTCGTGTTTTTTTGCCTGCGCCATCCGTATCTGATTTTGGCTCCCAATTTGCCTGTCAGTCAGGGGTGCCACAGGCAAGATCGTCTCACCGGCTTGCCTTTGGTTGCTGATGGGTAAAAAAAGAGGTGTCCCCAGCCCCGCCCCACCCCACCCCATCCACAAACCCATCCACACCCTCACCCATCTCTCCCTCCACCCCCCTCCCCCTTAGGCACAGATGAGACGCGGTGGAGAGACAGAGAGCGGGTAGTCAGTGATAAGCCAAAGTTTGGTTCATCACGTGGACAGCTCGGCACAGCCCTCTTTGTGATCGTGGCACCTAACCAAAGAGCTGCATGAGATGGAGTCTTCAAGTGAGGAGAGCGATCCTCTCCCATGGCCGCATTCCCAAGGATGCAAAAAAAACTCAAAGTGGAAAAAAGATCCGGAAGAAGTAAAAGGACTCCTTGTGCAGTTTTGCTCTGAAGGATCTGCTTCTGTTGCATCCATTTTAATCAAGAGAGTGTGTGTGTGTGTGTCTGTGTGTGTGTGAGAGTGCACGTCTGCTGTGTGCAGGCTCCGGTCGGATCCCTGTGGTAGAGCCATGATGATCCAGCGGAGGAACGAATCCCTCTTACCCCACACGTGAAGGTCATCCCCGGCCTTCCGAACCAGACAGTGATGTGCTCTTCTCCCGCCTCTCTCTATAAGACTGAGTACTACTGTTGGTAGCTGGTCAGCTAACCCTCTGTGTGGGTGTGTGTGCGTGCGTGTGTGTGTGTGTGTGCGTGCGTGCGTGCGTGGGGGAACAGGATTTGGTGTGTTTAAGGTGATAACTGGACTTAGAGCAGAGACTCTCTGCAGCCGTGCATACTAGTCCAAGCCGTCCAGCTGTACTGAAGTAGCCCATCAGCCTGTCTGTTTGCCTCCACAAATGTATTTATGCACGCACGCACGCATTGGGCAGGGCAAGATACATTTTCTGCTTTTAGACACACACACACACATAAACACACATACACAAAGGCACACACACGTACAGTGGGCAGGTCAAGATACATTTTCTGCTTTAGACACACACACATACACACACACACACACAAACACAAACATACATACACAAAGGCACGCACGCACGCAGTGGGCAGGGCAGGATACATTTTCTGCTTTAGACACACAAACACACATAAACACACATACACAAAGGCACACACGCATACAGTGGGAAGGGCAAGATGCATTTTCTGCTTTACTTAGACACACACACACACACACACACACACACACACACACAGGCATGCACGCACAGTGGGAAGGGCTCTCCTTTCCGTGCTGATTATATTGTCCAAGCTAGTGCGGCCCAGCTCACCTCAAATGCTCCTTAAGTGCGCTTCTTGTATTACTTGTTTGTGTTAGCTGGGTTGCTTTCCCTGCTTAAGACTAACACCCAGGAGGATCTCTGGCACACGATCTTCTGCTCGCCCTGCTCCAACCCCCCCCTGCCCCACCACATCCCACCCACCCAGACCTCACGACTAAGGTGACTTTGCATGATCGCGTTTCATTTTAATTTATTAGTTTCAATTGCAAATGCTTGATTAAAAATAGGATCCAAGAGGTGTTTTTTTTCCTTCTCCCCTCCAGTGTTGGCACATGACTACTGCTGTGCGGTTCCTGTGTGTGCAATTAATATTGGATGTGGAAGCCAGCATTGTTCTGAATAAGCCATCGCAAGCCTGCTGTATGAGGCAGCGCGCTTTGCTGTGTGACACATCATTCTCTTTTTATCCTCATCTCATTCTCCTGTCTCTCTCTCACTGCCTCCCTCTCTCCCCTCCCCTCTCTTTCTCTCTCTCTCTTTCTCTCTCTCTGTCTCCTTTTGTCTCTGTCTCTCTATCTGTCTCCATCTCTCCCCTCCTCTCTCTCTCTCTCTCTCTCTTTCTCTCTCTCTGTCTCCTTTTGTCTCTGTCTCTCTATCTGTCTCCATCTCTCCCCTCCTCTCTCTCTCTCTGTCTCCTTTTGCTCTGTCTCTCTATCTCTCTCCATCTCTCCCCTCCTCTCTCTCTCTCTGTCTCCTTTTGTCTCTGTCTCTCTATCTCTCTCCCTCTCTCCCCTCCTCTCTTTCTCTCTCTCTGTCTCCTTTTGTCTCTGTCTCTCTATCTGTCTCCATCTCTCCCCTCCTCTCTCTCTCTCTCTCTCTCTCTCTCTTCTCTCTCTCTGTCTCCTTTTGTCTCTGTCTATATCTCTCTCCATCTCTCCCCTCCCCTCTCTCTCTCTCTCTCTCTCTTTCTCTCTCTCTCTCTCTTTTGTCTCTGTCTCTCTATCTCTCTCCATCTCTCCCCTCCTCTTTTTGACCTCCTTTTTTTCTTCCTTTGGAGGCTCCTCCTCTCAGAGGTGCAGTCACACGGCTGAAGTTTCCTCTCGGCGACAGAACTGAGCTGAAATCCGCCACCTGTGCTTGTTAAATGCCGCCTGTGTAATAATCCCTTTATGTGTACTCGGGGAGGACAGCAGTGTGTGTGTGTGTGTGTGTGTGTGTGTGTGTGTGTCTGTGTGTCCAGTGTGTGTGTGCACGTGTGCTTGTGGCTGAGCAGAGCTGATGGGATCAGTTTGGGATGGCAGCTGCGGTGTGTCGTTTGTTTGTCTTGCTAGTAGGCCTGAGATCTGCATATGAATGTGTGTGCTCCAGCGCGTGGGTGGTGTGAGGGGGGAGAGTCGGAGTCAGAGTGGGTGGGCTGGGTAGTGAGGAGGAGGAGGGTAATGGGGGTGGTGGGGCAAGGGCCAGGAGAAGGGACGTGGGCCTCCGGCCTTTGTCCCTCCGAAATTTACAAGCACCTCTCCTTCCTTCCCATGTGGCTGTTATGTAATCTACAACTATTTGGAACAGCTTTTGGTGTGTGTGTTGTGTGTGTGTGTGTCAGAGAGCAGCAGAGGAAGGGGGCCTTAATTGTGGGTGTGGGGGGGGGGGGGGGGGGGGGGGGGGGGGGGGGGGGGGGGGGGGGGGGGGGGGTGGTTGCAGGCTTGGGTCAGGAGGGTGGGGTGTGGGTGGTTGTATGGGAGGAGTAGGCTTGGCCTCAGGCAGGGCTCTGTCAAACACGTTTTGGAGCGAGGCGGGGAGAGAGCTTTATGAGCGGCACTCAGTGCCCTGACCTACTTTTTCCACCGACTGTTTACATGCATGTTCGCCCGTACCGTGTGCGTCCGTGTGTGTCTGTCCTCTATCCCCCTCTGTGCACATAGCGGCCTTCTAGATGATTCTGTGGGCTCGTGATGGCTACAACACACACATACACAATCCAGCTTGGAGAGAAGCTGATTTACGCTTCCGTTTCACTCTCGCTCATTCTGCTAATGGCAAGTGGTTCTCAGGGCCTATGGTTGCTGCAGCCGATCTGTGTTCTTATGTCTGGAGTCTGCCATGGGCCCTGTTCGTATAGCCAGTGCGCGCTCTTCCTCCACATGTTCAGTGGCGTAGATGGCGGTTGGGGGAGGCCAGGCTAAATGGGGCCTTTGTTTGGCCTGCTGGAAGCAGCTATGGATGGAGGGGTGGGGGGTTGTGGTGTTGGTGTGGAGCTGGGGTTGTCACTAAGCCTTTTGATCATATGCGGATCATATTTCTCATCCACTCTTTCACCTCTTCTCACCCTCTTCTTCACTTCTTTTCCCCTTCCCCCCTTCCCAATCCAGCTGACTGCTCCTCACATCTTTGCTTGCGCCGTGTCGGCACACTCCCTCTCTTGTATCTCGGTCCACAGTTTCATGGGATGGGTCGAGTAGGCCTCTCGAGACATGTTGTTTACGGTCTTGTGCCTGAGAGAGAGAGGCCACCTAGTCTTTACTTTCTCTTCCAACAGGAAGTGCACCTTTAGCAGCTGTTTCGGCTTCCTACCGTAGCAGTAACTCTACATCAGTCTGTATGTGTGAAGCTCAGGTTGCTATGTTCTATGTGGTGTTTGAGGTAGGGCAGGGCAATTAATTGATTGTGATCGGTGATTGTGATACAATTGAGGTCAATCACGATGAAAAGCCTTGAGCATATTTGCACATATTGACATGATTTGGAGTTATGCCCTGACACATGTCATTGTTGAGAAAAAAGGTTACACAGTGTCAGTTGTGTACCGATGGTTTGGGTATGGCCAAAGTGACATGGGGCCAATAAAGCTGCTATTTGAGATGTTGGTAGTCGGTGCCTTCAAAGAAGGGTTTTAATCAAAGAGGCTCCCAAAATGGCAGTATTGGGGGAGGGGGAGTCATAATAAAAATCAGTATTGGACAATATATTGTGATCTTTTTTTTTTCTTTTTGCCATATCGCCCAGCTTAGATTAAGGATATTGTCAATCCTCAGAGGGTGCTAATCATAGGTGGGTTTGCTAGTATGTGTACTTGTGACCTGCCTTGGTGCCCAGAGTTCTCTGGTGGCTGCTGAGTGGAGACTGATTGTGGAGAGTGGGGCATTGACCTGAATGGCCATGTGATTTCATTACAGTTCACAAATTGGCAATTTTATTCAATACAATTTGATTACAATTCAGTATTGATTTGATAGGAATACATACGAAATACGATTAGTTTTCTGTATTTATAGACATGTCCTAAAAGCTTTGAAAGGGACACGATCTTAAAAAGGAAATTGATGCAAATGGAACAAATAGGCTGGTACAATGCACTTGCTTTTGAGAAGTATAAAAAAAAGGACATAATGCTCAAAGAGATTTCTAAAATAAAGGTAAGTAACCTCACAGACAGTGTTGTGCTATGATCAGGTTACCTAAAGCAGCATATTGAAGTTTTGTACGGCCCACAAAAGCACTGACAATACTCACGAACACCACCAAAAACTCAGCTGTCTCGAAAGCTCACCAATATACTAACGAGTGCCTTTGGTGATTCTGTTGATGTACATTCACAGAGAAAATACCTCAAAATTAATACAGCACTTGCTTAGAAAATCATGAGAGGCATGAGGTGTCCCTCAAAAAGTGTCAAGTTACTGCATATTTAACTTCATGTCACAACATGAAGCCATGTAGCATAGGAGCAATAAACAATGCATGTTGTTGGCCATAGCTACTATTTTTTTTAATTTTTTTAAGAAAAATCATTGTAGAATCCCATCATTGTAGAACATACGTTTGTTTCCCCTGCCCCCCCATAGTTAGTAGAGCCGCTGTGCAGAGGCAGAACTTGAGGAGGTGACCTTGTCACGCAGACGCAATCACAGGAAAGGGATAGAGCCTATGTGTGGTACGTTAAGCCAGCTCGCTCAAATGACACATTCCTCTCTTTTCCCCTCTCGCTCTTGCTCCCTCTCCCCCCTCCCCCTCCCTTCCCTGCCCTCCTCTCTCTGTCTCCCCTCTCCCTTTCTGCTTGCCAAATATCCTTGCGGCGCAGACTTTTTCCATGAGAGTGTGGGGCGTTAGCACTGGGCCATCAACAGAAATTCCAGACTAGAGAGAGAGAGGCGGGGTGAGCAGCAGGGAAAAGAGATGGTCGTGGCAGCAGGCCTCTGTGCTCTCTCTCTGCTCTCTGCCGCTGCCTCTGCCTCTGCTTCTGGAGCGTCGCTGGCTGACTCGCCGGCTGACTCTGGAGCTTTGTGGCTGTGTAAGGCTTTTCTGCCTGGCTGCAAGCGATGACATACAGCTCTCTTGATGGGGGTGCAGAAGCCAGCCATTCTGTGTGTGTGTGTGTGTGTGTGTGTGTGTGTGTGTGTGTGTGTGTGTGTGTGTGTGTGTGTGTGTGTGTGCGCGCAGGGCCAGTCGGCCTTAACTGGTCTTCTAAGAAACAGCCTGTGCCAGTGCCCCGTCCTTGCCCTTACCCGTGTCAGCCAGATGTGCCGACCTACCCAGTGGCCAGGAGGCTGTGGGGGGGTGGAGCCGTGCCAAGTCATGCCATCCTGCGGCAGGCCTGTGCTGGGATGCGGTAGGGCATCCGTAGTGGTCGTAGGGAGAGAGGAAGGGCAGTAATTGCACTTAGTTGCATGCACATGGCGTGTTGGCATCCCTGTCTGGAGGTCTGATGATGCCACAGGCAAAAGAGAGCTTCCAAAACATTAGCACTCTGGGTTCTCATTATCACTGCCCCTCTCCTTTCCTGATCTTTCTCTCCCTACGGTCTCTCTCTCTCTCCCACGGTCTCTCTCTCTCCCATGGTCTCTCTGTCTCTCTCCCTCTCTGTCTCTCTCCCTCTCTGTCTCTCTCTTTCTCGCTCCTCTCGCTCTCTCTCTCTTTCTCTCTCACTCTCCCTTTCCCGCTTACCCTATCCTGCTTTTTTGGCTCAGTCATCATCTGGAGTTTCTGCTCTGAGGCTACATTGCATGCTCTCTCTCTCTCTCTCTCTCTCTCTCTCTCTCTCTCTCTCTCTCTCTCTCTCTCTCTCTCTCTCTCTCTCTCTCTCTCTCTCTCTCAACCAAACTTAGCTGGCCAGTCCATCCATCCTCACTGCTAATTACGCTAGGCTAGCAGGTTTTCTTATTACCATGCCATGGAACAGGGATCAGCTGTAGCTCAGCCTAGAGTAGAGTTGCTGCGGAGTGGATGTGGGATGATGTACGACTTTATCAGCCATCACAATGAAAACGCAAGAGATTCATTGATTGAGGCGAATTTATATTATCAGGATAATCATAAATCGGGATCATTTCCAGTATCCTCATGTAAGTGATTTCAGAAAGCTATTGTCCCTGACATGGCAAAGGACAGTCACGGTTTGCACATATATTCTCAATTGCTTTTAAGAAGGTTAGTATTTTGGTGAAAGTTGGAAGCATCTTTTTATTATTGTGATGTCATTAATCGCAATTATTTTGGCCAAGATAATCGTGACACAATTTTGATATGGCTCCATGCCTTCTGCAGAGAGGTGTGTGTTGAGTGTCTTGGCCCTGTGTGTTCAATGCTTAGCGAAAGATGGCTGCTATGTCGAAGTCGAGCCAAGTGTTTATCGCCATTGTGTGCCGGGCCCTGTTCCGGAAGAGGGGGGCCGGTGAGTTACGATAACTCTTGGCCTGGACACAGTCCCCCTTGACTCCTGGGGACGCTCACTCGCTCGACCACTGTCCCCTAGGCTCCTGGGGACGCTCGCTCAGTCGGCCATTAAGTTTTATCTTCCAGCGTGTAGCCTGGAGCAGAGAGGAGAACACAAGTGAACGCTAACAGGCCGTGACTGTGCGTGTCTATTCACCAGGGCAAAGCCGGTGATCCACGCCACAACACATGCTCCTCTTGTTAGGCAACGTTTGACCACATTGGTACACCGCTTGCACACATTGTAGAGTAGCTGAAGAATTACTTCTTAGTCATTTGAAATTCGTAACCAAAGGAGTGGCGCAGTTGGCGAAGGCGTCCATACCATATTCTGGGGACCCGGGTTGTTTTAGGTCAGGCATTTCCCCAATCCCACCCCATCTCTCTCTATCCCACTCGCTTCCTCTCAATCTGTTTAACTGTCCTATCTGATAAAAGGCAAAAAGAAACAAAAGGAAACTACACTGAGACTGAAGAGGGTATTATCTGAAGTCAGTAACAATTGAGCATCCCACAAGCTATGAAACCGTAGGGCATCCAGCAAATGGGAAATGAGGTAAAATGTAAAGTTTAGCACTCTACTGATCGAGCACCTGATTCTGGTGGACGGACTGCCATGTCACGCTGCGCCTCGCCGATCTTTTGCCCCCAGACCACGACCACCCGTGGGCAGGGAGTGGGAGCAGGAGGCCGGAATGCTTTCCTGGCCACTTCTCCTAGCTGTTTTTCCAGTTGTTTTTCCCAAAACTGTTGCTTGTCTCTGAGGAAGAGCCTCCTGCGCCTCCTGAGTTCGAAGGCCTTTGGAATGCCACGCAAGCCTGGCTGGGGTTTGTGCACGGCCAAGACAGACCCTGAGGTCACCCTGTTTGTGTCGACTCTATAGTCAGGGTGGTGTGAGGGTGTGTGTGTGTGTGTGTGTGCGCGTGTGTTTGTGTGTGTCTGTTTGTTTGCATGTGTGGGTAGTTGTTTTCACGCCAGCTGCTTCTACTCTGTCCGCTGACTCTTGACACATTTATGCTGTTGAGGAGGTTTAGTCGGTCTTACACACACACACACACACACACACACACGCTGCATGACTATTATTCCACATGTAGCTGCTGCTTTCCAATTGAGCGAATGGCTATGTCATTTGCCTAGAAGCCCGTGAACTCTTCCTCGGACGGCTGAGAATCCCATCATGGCCGGAGGGGAGCTCTCTGATGGCCGGCCAGCCCAGGCTGCTTTCCCCCTCAGACGCCGGCGAGACAGAGCTTCACTGGACAGGGGCAGCCGGTTGCACAAGACCCATTGGCCTGCCAGACACCATAGCAGTCATAGCAGTTCCCACTGGCTTTCTGTTTTAACATTTCCAGAATCATGCAAAACGTGGCGGAAGTAGTTTGGGAGTGAAATGCCATGATGTTCAGGCACTGCTTTTACTGTTGAAACGGTCTATAGTATTTGCCTGGTAAACCAGCCCCTTCTACTTCATTTCATT
>CM050207.1:26839407-26841907 GCA_027475355.1 Coilia nasus
TGTGTGTGTGTGTGTGTGTTCGTGTTGACTATGTAGTCTTAATGGTTGAAATGGACACCTCTGCCCTCAGAGGCCTTGTCTGATATCAGAGAGTTTCTGTTGAGCTTGTGGAGGTGGTGTGTGTGTGTGTGTGTGTGTGTGTGTGTGTGTGTACAGAAGGCTAACTGCATGCTTTCATGTCTTCCCAGTGCATGTCTGTGCATGCGTGTGGGTGTTGGCATGCACGTATGCTCTCTCTCGAGAGTAAACAATATATGCATGGTGTGAGGTCTGGCCCGTCTTCCTACACACACACACACACACAGCTGAATGTATGGTGGTGTGTTTGTGTACTTTTGTGTGGTGGGAACATGATAAAGCTGTAGTTCTGAAGGCTTGGACGTGCTTGAACCATTCACGGGCCAGACATTCAGATGATATGTCCGAGACACACAGCAAGGCCTATCTGTAAAGCCATATAGCCATGGTCCTCTGAAATGACACACATGACCCTGTCAGTGGTCCATACCCTGATAGGACGACACTGGCCAGTTTAATAGTCTGGTGGTTTGGGTTGTTTAGCACAGTAGCTCTGTGTGTGTGTGTGTGTGTGTGTGTGTGTGTCTGAGGCTCTTGGCTCCTGTGTGCAGTTTGGAAAATCTTTTAAGTTGAGGGTGTGAAGTGAAGTGGCTGTGTGTGTTTTCACTCTTGACAGGGAAAAGTCTTGCCAGCACGGACACGCGATACCCCTTACAGCAGCGATCTGCTTTTTGAAAGGAAAGAGCAGACTAGTATTTATCTCACCCTTTACCTCATTTTCTGTTTTTCTCACTCTCTCTCTCTCTCTCTCTCCCTCTGTTCTCCTCTCGTTTTCTGGTTGCGGGGGGTGTGCTGGGTCTGGGCATGCAGGCTGGACAGCTAGGCACTGCCGAGGCTCAGAGCAGGCATGCAACAGCAGCAGCAGCATTGCACAGAGCTTACATAAGCTGCCCAAGCTCCACTTCTTCTGTTTCTCTCTCTCTCTCTCTCTCTCTCTCTCTCTCTCTCTCGCTCTCTCTCTCTCTTTTTTCTCTCATACGCGCACACACACAGCACAAAAACACCACAAAATCTTGGAGTAAAAGCATATTCTAATGGTTGCATTAGCCTGCCACTGGTTGTTGCCCTCTTCCTTATTGCTGCGAGATGAGTGTGTGTGTTGGAGAGCTTAAATTGACTTTGAAAACCCACTGCACCCCTTTCATTTGTAATTTGGACTCACCCTCTATCTGTCGCTTACTTGCTCGTTTTCTCTCGTATGAGGCGTACACACACACACACACACACACACACACAGGCTGTCTTGCATGAGTGTACACAAGCGTATTCTCTCTCTCTCTCTCTCTCACACACACACACACACACAAACTAGAATAGGCAGTTCACGCTGTAAGAGGAAGATTGGATGCAAAGTGCAGCCCACAAGGTGAAGTGAAGGACGAGACTTAGGCTTTCCTTTGAGCCGTAGCCATGTGCATGCACACGAGCACTCACACATTCTCTCATTTGTATTACAGTCCTTCTCTCGCTGTCTCTCCCTCCTTCTCTTTCTCTCTCTCTTTCTCTCTCTCCTGCTAGCTTGCCTCTTTCTCCCGCTCTCTCTTCTCTTCTTTTTTTTTTTATCTTTCACTCTCACTGCCACCTCCTCAGGAACACGTGCCCCTGTCCCAGCGTTGCTAAGCAACAGCACCCTGCATGCGTGCATGTGTCTGCGCATGTGTGTGTGTGTGCGTGTGTGTGCGTGTGTGTGTGTGTGCATGTGCGTTCGTCAGTGGCTCCATCTGTGATCTTGCTCTCTCATTTCTCTGTTAGTCTCTGAGATGGAAGGATAGGACTCGAGGAGAGGAGGAGGTGGAGGAGGAGGACAGATGAAAGCAGGATGAAGTGACTGAATGATGGAGGGGAAAATAAGTTGCCATGGAGAGAGAGAGAGAGAGAGAGAGAGAGAGAGAGAGAGCAAGCAAAAGGGAAGGGTAGAGAAAGTAGTCAAAAGAGAGAGAGAGAGAAGTTTGCAGAGCTGAAGAAAAGCCCATAGGTTCTCTGCTTTAGCACACAGGAGTGGTGGCTTTGCTCCTTGCTCCTGACGAGAGTGATGGAACATTGGGCTACTCTATAGCTGAGAGGAAACGCACAGCACAGACAGACAGCCCTTTTCACTGGACTCTTATTCATACACACGCATTCATACTACCAGACCATCCAGACACAAGCACAGATAAGAGAATTAGTTTCCCTTCTCTCTGTCTCTCTCCCTTCTTTCCTCTCTCCCTCTCTCCCTCTCTCTCACTCTCCTTCTCCCTCTCTCTTTGGTAATGAAGTGAATTGGTGCGGGTCAGAGTGCAGAGTCGCTGCGCTCTGCTTTGCCGTATCTGGGCCCTGGTTGCCTGGATACGGCGAGAGCTCGGGAGCCCCGACTGGCTCAGCCCTTTTCAGCAGGCACCGTGTGTTTGCTCGCCAAACAGGCCTCGAGGCTGCACCCCAC
>CM050207.1:26844407-26854407 GCA_027475355.1 Coilia nasus
GTGGGAGAAGGCCCTGTTCTGTTGTCCAAAAGGCCACCTCTGGCCCACTCTAAATTACTTTGTAGCATATCACCATATGACTAGTTGGCTTTTGGCCACTCACACATATGGAACAAAGGCACAGCATACACACATACTCAGTCATGAGTAATGAGCGTGGCTGCAGCGTTTTGTCTGGCCATGCTTTCAGGGAGGGCTGTAGGAAGCAAGCCCCAGAGTTACTAAACGAGCACTTGCTGCCTCTCCCCTCTTAGTGCCTGTTCTTATCAAGCGTTTAAGAGATGGTGTGGAGATTTCTGACGTTCCTCTGCCAGCTCGAGGTGATTAAATCCTGAAGCACATTTATACACACACACACACACACCAGACACACAGATCCAGTCATGCTCTCAGAGCATGTGTGAGTTAACTTTGCCAGAGGCTGCGTAGAGAGGATGAGGTGAGAAGAGAGTAGCACTGTCTGAACACGAGGTCCAGTCACGCCGCCACTGACACCTGAGTCAGACATGAAGTGTTAAAAGCACTCTGGCATCATCACGGACCCCCGCGGCCTTCTTACAGTGCACTGTAGCCTCACCAGAGCCTTGGGAGCTCCAGTCTTGCCATGCACCGTCATGTCATGTTTTTGTTGTTTTCTGTTTTGTTTTTTTCCAGAATTGCAGAGTTGGATGGTGACTCTCAGATGACCTCGGTGCTGAAATAATTGCGAAATGGTGCTGGTTGTGTCATTTTCAAAAACACACACACACACATACACACACACCTTTGTTAGGTACAAGGGTCATAGCACTACAACGTTTGTGGAAGATCTGTCTCTGTAAAGAAAGCCTTGGTGCAGTGTGAACAGACAGGCCAATGTCAACAAGGCCTTTGGAATGCCAGTTTGTGTTTGTGTGCGAACGCAAGCTGCTGAATTGGGGGGTTTTTTGGGGGGTCGGAACTAGACTGTGTTTTTTTTTTCCCTCTCCCTCTATCAGGCTAGCCCAGTGATCCAAGCTCTCACTTCGTTACACTTCATGCAAAGAATTTGAATTTTGTGTGAATTCTTAAAAAGCGTCTTCATTCAGTCACAGCTGATGGAAAACCAAACAAAATTGGTCGAGGCAGGGCAGAGCCTTGGGAGAGTCACCTGACGGAATATTGTAACAAATAAGCAAAATGATGTGGAGGTGTGATGGTGGTACTAGCATGGCTACCATCAGGCGCCATGGCTGTTTGAACCTCTGGATGTAGGCTTAGCCTTAAAATAGAGTGGGGCACAATGTGCTGTTCCAGAACATGTCTGTCGACCTAATTTTGGAGTGTGTGTGTGTGTGTGTGTGTGTCTGTGTGTGTGGGGGGGTGCTTCTGTTTGTGTTTGTTGACACCACATTTGTTTGAAGTTTGTGTGTTCTGGTTGTTATGGTGTGTAGAGAGTGTATGTGGGTGGGATTACTAAACTCTCAACGCATGAACTTTTGTCCAGTTTTAAGCGAGGGTGTATGTCTGTATGTCTGTGAGTGTGTGTGTGTGTGTGTGTATGAGTGAGTGAGAGAGCGAGAGAGAGTGAGAGCGAGAGAGATGTGAGAGGACAGGGTGCAGGCAGGCATCTCAGTTTCCATTTGCCGGGAAGAGAGGAGGGCAGTATAGCTCTCTGCCGGGTTGTGTGTGTGAGGGAGAGAAGGGGAGAGAGAGAGAGAGAAAGAGAAAGAGAGGGAGGGAGAGAGGGAGTGGGTGTGCGTGGTGCTGGCGGTGGGATATAAATAGCTGTCTTTGAACAGGAGAGCTGCAGAGGGAGGGCTGTGGCGCCAGGGCAGAGCTGAGTGCCAGCGTTCCTTGGGAGGGAGAGGAAGAGAGAGAGAGAATGAAGGGAAGAAGGGAGGGACGAAGAGAGAGAGAGGGAGAGAGGGAGAGAGAGAATGAAGGGAAGAAGGGAGGGACGAAGAGAGAGAGAGGGAGAGAGGGAGAGAGAGAATGAAGGGAAGAAGGGAGGGACGAAGAGAGAGAGAGGGAGAGAGAGAATGAAGGGAAGAAGGGAGGGACGAAGAGAGAGAGAGGGAGAGAGAGAGAATGAAGGGAAGAAGGGAGGGACGAAGAGGGAGAGAGGGAGAGAGAGATGGTGGGCTGGGGCCCACTCCCTTTCCCCAGCCCATGCAGCACTCTGGAGGAAATAAATAATGGAGGAGGAAAATATTGAGGAACTCTTTACATATCATTTATTCATGTTCCACTGGAGCAGTGGGGCTCCTCCCTGACAGACAGAGAGAGGGGTTGGGGGGGTGGGGGAGAGAAAGAAAGAGATGGAGGGATTAAAAGAGGCGGAGGCAAACAGTACGCCTGACAGCACGGCATGCCTCGTCTGTATCTGAGCACAAGCAGCCAGCCCAGCCCAGCCCAGCCCAGCCCAGCCCAGCCCTGCCCCACACCATACCGCACCGCCGCTCCCTCATTCACCATTTTAATACACCATGAACCACGTCATTTACAAACCTCCTATGACTCTTCTGTGTGTGTGTGTGTGTGTGTGTGTGGAGAAGGCAGGCCTTGGAGGTTCCAGCATGCCAGAGCCTGGCTCATGCTGTTGTTCCCTCGTGTTAGCACGCGGTGCTTGCTCCTCCAACGTGTTCGGTCAGGTACGCCATGTTTGGGGGGGCCGAGCTGCAGACAACGCCCCAGTAACCGCCCGCCACCCTCACCCCCCTCACCCCCCTCCCCATGCGGGATTGCTCAACACTGCCACGTGCCATTGCAGCAGCACACACTACCTCACCCACCCGTCCCGTCCCATCCCATCCCGTCCCGTCCCGTCCTGCTCAACACAGCTACTCCCCCAGCTGCCAGGGAGAGGCCAGCAGGGTGCGAAGGTTCATTCAGTCCGGGGTGAATGACCTCAAACTCACCTCTATGTGAGATATGCCATCGCAACGGGGGGCCCCGCACGATTGCAAAACTACTATTCACAAGCCCTGCCTGATGTGTTGATGTGTTTTTCTTGCGTGCCTGTGTGTGTGTGTGTGTGTGTGTGTGTGTGTGTGTGTGTGTGTGTGTGTGTGTGTGTGTGTGTTTGTGCCTGCCTGTGCTTGTGTGTGTATGTGTGTTTTTCACACCTTTAAGGATGGCTGTGACCCTGGGTGTCTCATCATTTTTAGATGCGTGGGATGTTTGTGTTTTGTTTTTGCCATGGCACGTGTTGGCTCTTTAACCTTGTGGTGTTGGGAGGGGCGTGGGCATAGTGTCACAGCTGGTCTGCTGTGTGAAAGTGCGGATGTGATTGTGCCACTGACTGCCTGTTGCATGTAGCATGACTAGTGCGCACAGAATAAGCTTAGACAAGCTTGAATATGCTATATACGATGATGTGCAGCTTTATTTTAATGTATAACAGTGTTTTTGTGTGTTATTTCTCTGGCAATAAGGCATTATTTTTTGACTGGCCCTGGTAATATATTTCAGCAGGTAGAGTATGCCTCTGTGACTACCAGCCCATGTACCGGACGCTCTAGTACTGTGGATGTGATGATGAGACATTGCCTGATACTAAAAAGAATGGTTGACTATACGAGAGGGTCGCTCTTTGACCTTCAGAAACATGCCCCACCATTCACCTCATTTCCCTTCAGGCAGAACCATCTCAGTAGAAGTAGGGCCTACGTTTCCATTGTCTGATTTTCCTGTGCTTCAGTAAACTGACCAGATGAATTTTGACTTACTCTTTGTCTCTCTCTCTCTTTCTCCCTCTTCTCTTGTGTGACAGACGGTCGATGACGACGCGATGGCAGCGTGAATGAGGCTTGGCGTGGCGATAGCTGAACGATGCCCAAGGGTGGGGGTTCTAAAACCCCCCAGCTGGAAGACTTCCCACTCGGCACCGACATGGTGGAGAAGCAGGGCGGGAAGAAGGTGAGTGCCGCTGCTACCGCCATCTTGTCCTCTCGCACACCCAGTTATCTCTCTGTTTTTTGGACATTTTTACGTCTGTTGCACCTCCACTGTTTTACATTTCATTCATGTCCTTCATTCTCAGCTTGACCAGTGATATTGCACATGTCAATCTTCAGAAAACACACACATATACACACACACACACACATGGCCATATATGTTCAGTGCACACCTAAGACCTCCACACATGTGCACACATCCCCAGACCAGTGTGTGTGGAGATCTGCATTGTGTCTGTCTGACCTACATCAGCTGTCTGTCCTCGCTGTCTCTCAGCTGCTGCCTTGGCCTCAGTGCTGTGCCTCGGTCCGGCTGTGAAACACGGCCCCCCACCCCCACCCCATGCACGACATCCTCAAATTCCCATGAAGTTTATGTCATGAATCACAGCCACTTCAAACCAATGTGTGCAGCAGGCTGATTCCATGTTATTGGCCTGCATGACGGTGTGTCTGAAAATCAAGTCTCTACGCCCTACGGTATCTCCCAGCTATGTGGGTTAGCCTCAGGTGGTCTCAGAGGAATGCATGCTAGCAGTGTGAAGCTTTAGTATTTAGGAACAGCTCTTGCCTTGGGACAGTGATCTGTACTTTCGTATTTACAGGTGTGTAAAAAACAGTATTGGGTTATGAAGGCAAAGGTATTTAGCCTTAGCCTGGTTAGCATGACGTATGTGTATTTTTTAATGCGTTGGTCGATCTCCCTACAGTGTGTGTGTTTGTGAGTGTGCGAATGCGCATTTGCTTGTGAGTGTGTGTGTGGGGTTGTTTTTTCCTGTGGCAGCACAGGCCCTAGGCAGACGCAGACTGATGAGGTCACTGTAATCTGCATCCTCTCCCTCTCCCTCCCTCTCTTTCTCCCTCCCTCCCTCCCTCCCTTTCTCTCGCTCTCCCGGCGTGGGTGTGTGAGCGTGTGTACAGCATTCTGGGCAGGATTGCATCAGACTGTGAGAAGCAGGGAGGGAGAGTGAGCGAGTAGAGGCGGGAAGGAGAGAGGGAGGGGGAGCACGAGAGACGGAGAGAGAGCGAGAGAGAGAGAGAGAAGTAAAGGAGGAAGAAGAGAAGGCTTGAGCAGCGCTAGGCGACCAGGCAGTAAACATAGGTCTCGGATGAAGGCAGCTCTTTTCTTTCTCTGTCGTTATTTGTTTCCCTAACCAAATGGCGGCTCACAGCTGTTGTTTAATTTAGATTTCTGTGTGTGTGTGTGTGTGTGTGTGTGTGTGTGTGTGTGTGTGCGCGCACGTGTTTGTGTTTGTGTGTATGTATATGAGTGTGTTTGTGTGGGTGCACCTAGTTTTTTTCCTTTTTCATGCTCTGTATAGCCATCCATCTGACAGGACTGAGGGTCAATGTGTGTGTGTGTGTGTGTGTGTGTGTGTGTGTGTGTGTGTGTGTGTGTGTGTGTGTGTGTGTGTGTGTGTGTGTTCTGTGTGTGTTCTGTGTTCTTGTGAAAGTGTCCTCTTATTTGTTGTTTTCTCTGTAGCCTTGAGCGTCTGAGCCATCACAGTACACTGAGTGCTCAGCCTTCAGTGTCATGCTGACCGAGCAGTCACAGGCCTCCGACCTGGAGAGAGAGAGAGAGAGAGAGAGAGAGACACACACAAAAAAGGAGAGGAAGAGAGAGACGAGGGAAGATAGAAGGCTTTGCTTACTGTGGGAATGAGGTCCTCGAGTCGAGGCTTCATGCACCAACCCCACCCCCCCTCCCCTCCCTTATCTGCCTTGGCGTTTCAGAGCCCAAACTAAGACAAAGAGGCCTTTAATTAGTGCCCATTACCACAGTCCCCAGCCCTGCCAACTGCTCAGCTGCAGGCTAGGTCTGCTAGTACAGCCTCAGAGAGGGAGGGAGAGAGGGAGAGAGAGAAACAGAGAGATGGAGAGAGACCAAAGACAGAAGGGTCAGTGAGTTGTGCAAGGTTTTATTCAGTTGGTTATCTTATCGCTGCTGAGCTTGTTTGTGTGTGCGTTTATATTTAAGTAATCAATGCAAATAACAACACCTCCCTATGGGCAAGTGAACTCCCTCAGTCTCACGCTCTGCCAGTGATTGCCATGTGGCTGTGCAATGACTCACTTAGGGGAAGGCTTTTCAGAGACTCTGAGAGGGTGAGGGTGAGTAGTCTCCATTCCTCCCTCTCTCAAACTGTTGCAGACGTCTGGGTCGGGGAGGCGGTTCCTGAGAGGGTTCTTAAGGGCCAGGCTATGTGTTTTTAGCATGTGCCTGGTTTATGACTGCCATGTCAAATAAGAACCTGTGTGTGAGAATAAGAAAATTGTGTGTGTGAGAGAGAGAGAGGCGGCAAGCGTGCGTGTGTGGCTTGGGTGAAGACAGAAGGTTCTGGGACAGGCCCTGTGTAGCCATCGGGGCCCCTGATGGATTCCAGTTGTTGTGGACACAGTTGTCTCTCTCTCTCTCTTTCTCTCTCTCTTCTCTCCCTCTCTTTCTCTCTCTTTCTCTCCCTCTCTCTCTCTATCTGTCTCCCTCCCTTCCATCTGGGAAATGCTGCGTATGTGGCTGTGGCGCCCAAAGACATTCCATGGAAAAGTCACGCTCTGCAAAGCCGCTAATCGTTGCACGTCTGCAGGCCGGAGCTTTGAGCGCTGTCCTCCTCTCAGCTTTGGGACACACACACACACACACACACACAGAATGTCCACACAGTTTGTCCCGATACAAATGCTTAGTCCTGCGGTCGGATGCTCTTTCCAGCACAGCTGTACCCACTCACTTGTGTCAGTCTCGCTTTCTGATAAATACTCACACGCACAAGCAACTGGTGTTTGTGCCCACCGCTTCTGTGCCCCAGTACCCCACCCCAGTCACTGTAACGCCCCCACCACCACCACCCACCCCAGTCACTGTAACGCCCCCACCACCACCACCACCATCCCCCACCCTGTCTTTCCCCACACACATGCTTCCACAAGCCCCTGTCTGTCTGGAGGTGTCTGTGTGAATGTCAGATTCCTGCCCATTGGTGCTCTCTCACCTTAGCTGCTTTGTCTCCAGGCATAAGCAGTTTAACCTTTCCGTCTGATACGTATGGAATTTTCCCAGGGTTACCTAACTAACTTGTCTTCAGTTGCTTTACACGCTCTGCCCAGGTGCTAGATTCAGGTGACCTCTATGTGTAGCGCGCAAAACACGATCGAGTCCTTTGTCACGCAATTGCCGCTGAACTGTCACGTAATTATCATTGAATAGTTTTGTTCGTCTTCTTTCTTTAACGCACAGAGTATTTCCTCCTTGAACTTGTGAGCTGGACTACTAGCCTGTCTAAACAAGCGCACATGCTTATTTGCACCTTTATTCACTTTCTCTCTTATTTTTTTTGTCCGTGACAGGATAAAGATAAAGTCTCATCGAACAAGACTCCCAAAGCGGACCGCAGCGATGGGGTCAAGGAGATGAAGGACAAGGCTACCAAGCGAAAGCTTCCCTTCACCGTCGGAGCCAATGGGGATCAGAAAGACTCAGACTCAGGTGAGCAACACACACCGCTCTACCCAACCCCCCACCTTTCACCCTCCCCAGTGACTGATGTGACACCAGTCTGGCTGCTCTCTTGTCAGGCTTTTTGAAATGCTGATGAGGGCCAATTCACATGGAGGAGGGGGAGGGGAGAGAGAGAGGTGAGGTGGTTTGCTGAAGAGTTTTGGGGTGGGGTTGGGGGGGGGGGGCTACCTCTCCTCCCCCTTTCTCTCTCCTCTTTGTAGTGAAACAGGAAGCAGTGGTGCATGCTGGGAAGGCAGGGAAGTGTGTGAGAGAGCGCTGCAGTTTATTTATTGTTGTGCTCTGGAGTGAGCTGGATAGACTGAGAGGGACTGGGAGGAAATATGGCTGTCATCATCGATTAGACATGGTGATCTGAGGAAAACATTTCTTGGTAAGTCCTCCAATTTCTTGGTTTTCCTTTAAAAAGGGAGGGGTACAAGTGACTTCCATTTTGGTTGGTTGGTACGCTCTTAAGTGACTAATATAAGACCTGTTTGTTTAATCGCATAGACAGTTGACAGACCGGTTCCATTTTTTATGCCTAGCTCTTTTTTTCTACACAGCTTGTTTGGCTGTTGTGTTCTGTGTCAGGAGTCCTGTCTTGTTTTTGTGTGTGTGTGTGTGTGTGTGTGTGTGTGTGCGCGCTCTCCAGCACTCTGGACATAGCCACTGCTGGAGGCTTCCTTTTCTAAATGTGTGATCTGCCAGTCTGTTGTATGTGTAGTTTACAACGCATGTGTGTCTGCTTAAATTAGTGTGTGTGTGTGCGTGTGTGTGCGCTGTGCTTGGTGTTTCAGAAAGCTTTTAGTGGGCAGTTAAGTGTTGCATAGTGTGATCTGGGCCGTTAGGCGTGAATCCCCCCTATTCTTTCCTGCTCTATGCCCCCCCTCCTCTGTCTTCCTGCTTTAGACAATGCCCTCAGTGTTCGTTGTTATGCTAATGCCGGGGTGGGGTCCCATCCACAGCCTAACCACACATCTTCCTCTCCGTCTCTAGCTCTCTCACTATCTGTCTCTCCCTGTCTGTGGCTGTGGTTCTCTCTATCTCTCCGTCTCACACAAACACACACACAGACATATACCCCAGCCTCTCCAGTGCCCAAATTGTATTTGGGATTAGTACGCTGTGATGCAGTGCTGGCTGCTGTGAGCATTGTGGTGTTTGGGATTGGGCGACAGCACCATGGTCGTTGACCTGTGTCATTCACTGCGTGCACATGGAGGAGCTGAATCCGATTGGAAATGGTTTGGGATCGTATCGACTTCATGTGCCCAGGCTAAGGATCGTATAGGGATTGGTTTCGCGAATCCGATTGCAACCCCTGGCTTGAGCCGGTTACAATCCGCTTGGTGCCGCCTTGTGCACGGTTATTGGTTTGGATTCGTGTACTGCGCATTAGGGCTGGCAAGGAATATTCGAAATTCGAATATATATTCGAATAGTTTTAGTTAGAAAAGCAATTCGAATGTGAAAGTTAATATTGGAATGTGAAAAAAAACGTGCACTTGCGCTTTGGAATGTCGGAGGCAAAAGAAATACTCGGTGTAGTTGGAATATTTGTGTTTTATTTGGAGCGAATATTCGAAAATCATTTTTGAGCAATGTTGACAGCCCTACTGCGCATGTAAAACCACTCGATCCCAGAAGCTTCTGTCCCTGATTTTCATCCATACTGAACGTCGAGGCTTTCTATCGCCTGCTCTCAACAAGTCTCATTGTCCTCAATTGCTTGTAATATCAAACGCCGACGGCACAGTTCATGTCGTATCAAGGAAACCAAAAACGCTGTTTGTTCTTTCATACGGACTTCCAAAGAAAGGAGAATGCACAGCTTGCATGCAACTGCTGCTCTGTCAACCTCCTCAAGCGCTATCTTTGTTTTGTATGCCGCCAGATAGTTTGTTTATTTTCTTTTAGCAGCCGTTAACCTGAAGTAGTTCTAACACCACTTGTTGAAAGGAATATAGCGCCATCTAGCGTAGCGGAAACGGCCAGATCTCTGACCATTATCCGCTAACACGAACTCTCATGTGCACAGACATTTGGGACAGACCACCCGTTGGGTAGCAACACCCAACCCAATCCCAATCCAATCCGATCCTACCATGTGCCCGTAGTCACTGTTACTCCCCTATGGAATCTCTCTGATGATTGGCACCCACACCTACATATACAGCACACACACACACACGCACACACACACACACACACACCACCATCCCCACTCTGGGTTATGGCCTGTGTATGAGTGTGTGTGTGTGTTTGTGAGAGAGAGAGAGAGAGAGAGAGAGAGAGAGAGAGAGAGAGAGAGAGAGAGAGAGAGAGAGAGAGAGAGAGAGAGAGAGAGAGTGGCCATGTGTCACCCTCTGCCTCTGCTCCTCATTTCGAAACTCTAAGATAGCTGTTGAGTTTGTCCCTTATCGCCTCATGTAATGTGGCGTCCCACGCTCACACTCCACAGAACTGGAACCATGTGAAGTGCCTGAGAGGTGCACGGTCTATAAGCCAGTTTTGTAGACACTAATAGGACTCTTTCTCTCTCTCTCTCTCTCTCTCTCTCTCTCTGTTTCTGTCTGTCTCTCTC
>CM050207.1:26859407-26861907 GCA_027475355.1 Coilia nasus
CGCCGCCACAGTATACACTTGTGTTCGTGCGCTAATCACATGTAGCCACTTGCTCTCATACCACATTTAAAACCCTCCCCAAGCAGTTGTTCACGTAGCATTTAAAGACTGCCGATATCTGCATGAAGGTTGAGTGTGTGTGGGGGTGTGTATGTGTTTACATATGTGTGTGTGTGTGTGTGTGGTACCCCCTTTAAGCTGGAGTATGAGGCCTGCTCAGACTAGCCCTTACAGGTCTCCTCTCACATCTCAACCCCTGTAGCCCCCTTTTCAACAGAGGTGCTGGTATTTGCCCATAGCTGTTAAAACCCCTGTGTTGGTTTTGCCGGCTTACGCTTACCTTAACTAAGCCGGCATAACGCTGCCCCATAACAATGTTCATAGGCAGAACGCATTTAAACTTGGTGTCCTTGGGCTGTGGTCTGGTGTGTACACTTACGGCGATGTTCATATGTTAAGCAAATTCAGTATGCATCATCTGCAACATCTTAATCCATACCCTGAGTTATGTTTTCTTTACTTCACTTTACCTCTATGTTGCTTTACTTGGTCCCATCACACCCACTTTTCCTCTCATACAAACATTATTACAATATTATTATTATTACATTATTAAAACATTACATTATTACAACATGATTTAGCTTAGTGACTACCTCTGCTGTCAGCTTAAAGACAGAAAGTTTGGTGTTGAATAGTGAAAGGGCAGGCGTAGAAAAGGCGCGATGTTCCTGCTTTAACAAAAAAGAGCCGTGATGGTAAGCAGAGGGAGAGGAGTGAAGTCACACCTGTGTCTTCTCTTATTGGTGGAGAGTGCGGCAGCGACCTTGATGTTGAAATTGTAAGTTTGTTGTTGTTGTTGTTGTTGTTCAGCTTTCCCGTCAGCGTCCCCATGCCACGGTGAGATTGCCACCCAGCCAGCAGGGCTGGTCAGAGTGCTTTGCCATAAACAAGACGTGCGGGAGAGAAGAGGGAGGGAAAGAAAGTCTGGGCAACCAACTGGAGGTTGGCTTGTGTTGTGACGGGGGTTCACCAAGTCAGCTCACAGGCAGCCAGCCACTACAAGAACTCGTACAACCTGGTCAGCCCTCACTGTCAATAGATGAACTCCTTACAGTGTGTGTGTGTGTGTGTGTGTGTGTGTGTGTGTGTGTGTGTGTGTGTGTGTGTGTGTGTGTGAGAAAATCTGCATCAGTTTCTGGCCTAAACTTGATCTAGGAGCTGCAGAAATCCATAGAGGCCTTGCAGTCACTTCAGACCTGGCCCAGGACACCCTTGCTAGACAACACATGGCCTCTGAAGGCCAGACGCGTTCCTAAAGTAGCGTTATGTAGCATGATAATTACCCCAATCTTCTGCTGTTTTCTGGTGCATTATTGTAGTTAAAAGCCCTGGACTGGCAGGCAGCAGGACTGCCACGGAGTCTGGTGCCTAGCTTATACTCCGTGAGCGCAACTCTCAAGGGCTCCGTTGCTGTTCCCTTCCTTGTGTTGTTTATTCAGCTCTGTGTGCTGTTCGGTGTGGAATGGAATTTAATGTGGGGCTGGAAGCTCTGATGTCCTTGCCTTCCATAATTAATTAGAGGCCCTGGTGAGTTGCCTTCTGCAGGCTTCTCGTTTATGGGAAACTGTTGTGTTGTGCCCTGGCATTTTCGGTGCCCAGTGTCTTAATTGCATCCCTTGTAATCCTCGTGGAATGCCACGCAGCCGTTGCCCTGCTGTTTTGCAGGTTTCGGCCTTGTTTTTGTGTTTTTTTTTTTTTGGAATATAATTTACAGATTGGACACAAACACGTGCACAGGCACACAATGTATTTATTCATATGAGCTTGCTGAAGTGATGTATTCACTTGTCATGTTAGTTCCCTTTCTTTAGCAAAGCCTGGCATCTGTCAAATTCACCATCCATGCAGTCCCTGTAATCATAATAACTTCTTATAAATGAGCTTTAACAGCTACAAAAATAGTTTGAACTGGTTGACAGGAACTGTGTTTCTTACCAGGCATGGTTTTACATCGTCTCTGGCCGAAGTGGAGCACTGACAAGAAAAAATGACAACAGTAGCACCCTATTCTTTTACCAAGACCTTCAAAGCAATCGCATTTATGTGAAACACACAGGCCAACTTCAGTCCCAGCTTAAGTCTTTAAGATGTTTTTTTTTTTTTTTTTCATTTCTGATGGGACCAGCATACTTCTATTTTAACACAGGAATTAGCTGCCTTTCCTCACAAAGGACTTTTCTGTTTGAGCACTGTGCTGTTTACCATAACCATGTGTGTAGCAGCATTCTGGATTAGTTTTTGCTGTGCCGCATGTTTCTGTGATGTGAAAATACCCGAACGAACGTATGGCCATACTGTGGCCCACAGAACAGGAGTCTGCCAGCAGTTTGATACCGAGCCAGCGCCAGTCTGCAAGGAACTGAGCCCTCATTAAGTGTCAACGAGGGTGGATGTTTGCGGAGTTGTGAAAGGTTTTCTAGGTGGTACCGATTAGATG
>CM050207.1:26864407-26894407 GCA_027475355.1 Coilia nasus
GCACTGTTTCGCAATCTCCTGTTGGGGGCATTAGGGAAATGAAAGTTTGCAAGTTCAGAGTTGCATTAGTCTTGAGAGCATCTAATGGTACAATCTGCGCGTTTGGCCAAAACCACAGAATATCCGGAGCTCAGGCGCTGTGTTTATTTCTTATCTCAAGAATGCATTCTTCTATTAGATTACTCAAATTTAGCATTTCCTGTTGCAGTGCTGATATTTCAGACCATAACAGAGCGGCATCAGATTAAACAAAGGGACAAAAACACCACCACTGTTATGATTTGTGAGGTTAAATCTAAACTCTGGGTTGGAAAAAGCTGAACGCTGCAGGATGGAAAATACCGTCTGGCAAGTCATGTTTGTAGTAGCCAACCGAAACTGGGGGTGGGAAAGGTAGGGGGTGGGGCACTTCTGTTGACACCCAGAGCACAAAGCGCAGATTACGTTGAGTTTCACATAGCAGTTAGAGCATTGACCTACAAACTCAGTATTGTAAATGTGATTAAGGATTAGATTTAGTGTATAAAATGTGATGTAACTAGCACAGGCACTGACTGTGTGGGGACTTTTTTTTTTTTACTTTTGTTTATGACTTGGTCAATACTGCCCCCTTCTGGTTCTACAGGAGAGGGTTGTTTTTTGTTGCATTTTTCACAACATGTGCAAATGATTGCACAGAGATGTTTTTAGGTGGTGTGTCTGTGTATGTTTTGTTTGTTTTAAGATGCCTTCTTCCATCCTCCTTTTCCAGACACCACACCAAAGCACCAGTCGCAGTCAAGCGGGGGCCAGAAGGGAACGCCTAACTCTGCCTCTAAAACCAAAGACAAAGTGAACAAGAGGAACGAGCGGGGCGAGACGCGGCTGCATCGGGCCGCAATACGAGGGGAGGTGCGCCGCATCAAGGAGCTCATCAAGGAGGGCGCTGACGTGAATGTAAAAGACTTTGCAGGTGAGCAGCTATTCCACCTCGCTAGCGGGGTGAATCACAAACCTAGCTTTAATCTCCCCGCTGTGTATGGCTCACAGATTCTAAAAAGCTGTTCTACATTTGTTGGTTGCCGGTACTGTAGTTGGCTTCAGAAAAGCCTGTTTGTGCTGTGTTCACTATTCAAATCAACACAGTACTCTTTGACATGGCAGAACATCACAGAGACAGTAGAAAGTCACTTGGAGTTACAACCATAGGAGTAGCATATTGTTAGCTGTTTTTTGTATGGGCTAATAAGGTGTTGTATTGTGGTGTTTTACAGGATGGACTGCACTGCATGAAGCATGCAACAGGGGCTACTATGAAGTGGCCAAGCAGCTGCTGGCAGCCGGAGCAGAAGTGAACACCAAGGGAGGGGACGACGACACCCCTCTGCATGATGCATCTAACAATGGGCACTTCAAAGTAAGCACTCCTTCTTTCTATGTGTTATGAGTTATTCAGTTTATCATTGTTTAGTTGAGACTCATATTGTAATTCTTAATCTTTGTATGTACATTTTACAGGTGGTAAAGTTACTGTTGCGGTATGGAGGTGACCCTTGTCAAAGCAACAGAAAAGGAGAAACGCCACTGAAGGTGGCGAACTCCCCAACAATGCTCAATCTGTTGCTGGGAAAAGGCACTTACACCTCCAGTGAGAGCTCCTCGGGTGTGTATTATTATGTTTCCTGCTTTTTACCACATTTGTTACCACATTCAGATGCTGTTTTATGATTTGGCAGTTATATTTATAATGGATTTAACTACATAATTCAGTAATGATTTCTCTGTTTGCTGTTGATTCACATTTTACTGAAAGTTAATTGAAACCTTTTTGTCTGTGCAGAATCCTCGGAGGAAGAGGACGCACCCTCGTTCGCCCCATCCAGCTCTGTTGACGGCAATAACACAGACTCAGAGTTTGAGAAAGGCCTGAAGCTGAAAGGGAAGAGCCTCGATCCTCCCAAGTCAGTACCCACACCCATCAAGGATGAATACGAGTTTGATGAGGATGACGAGGAGGAACGTGTGCCGCCTGTCGACGACAAGCACCTGCTTAAGAAGGACTTCCGCAAGGACTCTGTTAGCAAGGCCAACAGCTTCATCTCCATACCCAAGATGGAGGTCAAAACCTATTCCAAAACCAACTCGCTAACACCAAAGAAGCCTGCGCGTCGCATCATGTCAGACAGCAACAGCTCGGACGAAGACGACCGCACTTTGTGTTTCACCCCCACACCCATGCAGCGGCAGACAACGCCGGCCACCAACGCCAAAGGCCGGGACTCTGCTGCGCTCAGCTCTAAGCAGCAGCAGAAGGAAAAGAGCAAAGTTAAGAAGAAGAGAAAGAAGGAGACCAAGAGCAATGCCAGCAAGGAGGTTCGGTTTGGCAAGGTGAACGACAAGTTCTGTACCTCAGATTCAGAGATCGGAGACTTGGAGAGCGAGGACGACAAGGGCTCTCTGCAGAGCTCGAACTGTATAAAGGACTCTAATGCCCTGAGCCTTAAAGAGTCGTCCGTTTTTAGCTCCTCCTCTTCCTCCTCGCACGGGAGCTTAAGTTCGCAGAAGCTGACGCAGTCACTGGCTGAGCAGCACCCGAAGCAGTGGAGGATTGATGGCTGGAAGACGGTGTCCTCGCCAGCATGGTCTGATGTCAGCTCACTTTCAGACTCAGTCAGAGAGAGGCTCTCCAGTGTGTCTGATTACTCCTCTGGAGACTCGAGTGTGGAGTCTGTTAAACAGGTAAAAAAGAGGGCCACAGACAGTAAAAAGAAAAATAATGCCAGTGCGATAGACAAGAAGGGCTCAGACTTTTATAAGACTTCCACCACAGATGGAACAGTCTCAAAAACAGACAAAGATGGCAAAGTATTAAAGAAGCATAAAGTGAAACACAAACATAAAAACAAGGAGAAGGAGAAAGCTCCTAGTCTTGTGTTGAATCAAGACATGAATGAAAAGTTCGTCAAGAGTTTTTCTTTCGACTTTGATGATTCTCGGCAGAAATCACTCATTGTTGAGTCTGAGTCTGCGTCCGAAAACAAGGTTAAGCTTTCAAAACATGATAAAGACCATTTTAAGAAAGAGGATCGGTTGTCCAAGGGGAAATCTGAGGACAAGGAGTGGGCTGGGAAGGAGGTACAGAGGGGCAATAAAGAAGAAAAATCTAAGAAGATCAAGGAGTCCACCAAGGAGAAGACTGGTAAAGAGGAACGGGACAAAGTTGTAAAATCTGAAAAGGACAGGGGCATCAAGGACAAAGAAAAGCCCAAGGAAGACAAGCAGAAAGCTCACAAAGATGAGAAAAAGAAAAAGTCCAAGGACAAGTCCTCTAAACCAGACAAAAAAATCGAACTGAAAGAAGAGAAACAGAAGGAGAAAAGTTCCAAGGAGGAGAAAGAGAAATCAAAGAAAGACAAGGTGCTGAAGGAGGAGCCAGACTACGACGAGTATGACATCAAAAATCATTTTTTAGAGGACACCAAGCTCAGCCCTTCAGACGATCCCCACGACCGTTGGCAGTCGGACCTTTCCTCAGATTCACTTTATCCGGATGGAGACGACAGCTGGGACACTCCAGTCAAGGAATACAAAGAATATAAGGCCAACAGTGCTGTCAAACTGACTGTGGAGACTGTAAAAGAGGAAAGCAGAGACCGCAAAAAGGAGAACAAAGTCAAGGACAAGAAGTCAGATCACGGGGACAAACGCTCGGAGAAAGACACCACAACCAAGAAAAAAGAGAAAGACTCTGCTGAAAAAGTCAGTGAAAAGAAAAAAGACTGGACTGATAAACAGAAACTAAACTCAAGCTACTCAGAAAAAGAAAAGAAGCGGAAGGAGTCCACAGAAGCTGTCAAAGATAGGAAGGAAAAGGATTCAGTCGACAGCAACAGAGACAGAAAAGACCCATATGAATTCTCCAAGGAGAGGAAAGATTCCAAAGCTAAAGTGGAATCCATGAGAGATGAGTATGGAGGGGAAACATTTTTCAAAGACAAGTCTGAGTGCGAAACCACTGGCAAATCCGAACTCAGGGAGAGAAACCACTCGGGGAAGGAGAAGAAAGGGGACGGAGTGGAGAAGAAAGAAAAATCAAAAGGAGATAAACATAAGGACAAGCCAAAAGACAGAAGCCAAGACCAGGAGAAGGAGAAGACTGATAGGACTTCCACAGAAAAGGTCCTGAAGGAGAAGGACACTGACAGAAGCTCCAAGGAAAAGAAGGAGGGCATAAAAGACAAACACAAAGACTCCCATAATAAAGAAAAAGAACGCAAAGTGTCATCAGATCAGAGCAAAGACAAAAAGGAAAAGACTGTGCTGGAAAAACATACTGACCGTGATAAGGAGTTCTTAGAGCTGAAAAAGGAGGAAAGAAAACCTGAGAAAAAGGAGAAGACGTGGTTCAAAATTGAAGACATCTTTACAGATGAGAGCGAAGACGATGATGTTAACTACAACGGTGGAGTGGCAAAACTCAGCGATTCCCTTGGCCTGTCAGACTCTCACAGAAAAGACTCAACACCTGATGTGGATGAGTTAGACCACTTCCAGTCAGAAAGGCCTAGGAAATATTCAGCAGAGCTAAAGCAGCACTCCATAGATAAACAGAAAGATAAGGAGCATAAAGAGAAGAAAAAAGACAAGGCTTCATTTGATGCTGGGAAAGAAAGGAAAGGGTCTTTGGAAAAACACAACAAAGATAAAAAGGACAAGGAATCAACAGACACGAAACACAAAGATCGCAAAGACAGAATATCAGTGGACTCCAATCAGGACAAGAAAAATAAGCAAAAACTTGTGGACAAAAGAGAAATCAGTGAAGAGAAGGGCAAGAGTAAATACAAAGACAAGCAAGACCACCTAAAAGACCGTAAACCATCCAAAGGGAGTGGGGAGAACGAAAAATCATTACTGGAAAAGCTTGAGGAGGAGGCCATGAATGATTACAAAGATGACTCCAATGACAAAAACAGTGAGATCTCATCCGACAGCTTCACAGACAGAGGCCATGAGCCGGTGCCCAGCAGTTTGTATGACTCGTCCACCATCAGTTCCCTCGACATCACCGAGGAAAGGAGAGACTCCCTGTCCATTACCAACCCTCAGGACAAATTCAGAGAAAAAGAGAGGCATCGACATTCATCTTCCTCTTCTTCAAAAAAGAGCCATGAAAAGGAGAAGGACAAAATCAAGAAGGAAAGGGTGGACAAGAGAGACAAACCTGAGGAAATCAGAGAGTGCTACAGTCGCAGAGAAAGCTTACCGTATGAAAAAGAACCCATGCCACTGGAAGCGGATCCTTACACCTTCCCATATGGGCCTAAAGCAGACGGAGAGGATGACTTTGAGAAAACTCTGGAGTTTGAAAAGGAGATGTCCAAAAAGGCTGATAAAGACAAGGCAAGCAGCATCATAAGCAGTGATAAAATCAAAGATAAGAAGAAAAAGGAGAAGCATAAGGAGAAAGTGAAGGAGGAGAAGCATAAATGGACAGATGGGTTAGGGTCATTCAGGCACTCCAAGGAGGATTTAAAATCTGGAGTTAAGGAGAGCCCTCAGGTGACCAGTGTGAAGGAGAAGTCTAAAGAAGACAGTCCGAAATATGATCCCAAAAGCAAAGAACGACACAGAGACATCTTGGATAAAGACAGCAGAGTGGACTATGGCAAGACAAAAGTCAAAGAGGAGAATGACAAACTCACTCCCGCACCCAAAGACGCTGGTCGAAAAGACAACCGTCCTCGTGAGAAATTACTAGTTGATGGAGATCTCAGGCTGACGAGCTTTGGTAAAATGCTCAGCTTAAAAGATCAAGAAGTGGAAGAGCGTCATAAGAAACACAAGGAGAAGATGAAACAGATGGATAAACTTAGACATAAATCAGGTGACCCTAAACTCAAGGACAAAAACAAGACAAGTGAAGAGCTGAAGAAAAATCGTAGTGACCTGTCCTCTAAAAAGTCAAGCTCTCTGGAATCTGCATTGAAAGAGAAGAAGAAGGATGTTGGTCTTCCAACTCAAATGATGTCACCTGATCGGAAGTCGCAGCCATTGGACTGTCAAAACTCAAAGGACTGGCTAGCTGGCCATCAGATGAGCGAAAATCTTCCTGCATCCCCAAGGCCTGACCAGAACAGGCCGACAGGAGTCCCTACGCCCACATCGGTGATCTCTTGCCCCAGTTACGAGGAGGTCATGCAGACCCCACGCACTCCATCCTGCAGTACTGAAGATTACCCCGAGATTGTGTTTGAAGACCCCTCTATGAATGCCTGCTCACCATCATTCTTTGACAGGTACTCCAATTCGTCTCACAACTACCAAGAGACCACGTGTCTAACACCAGCTAAAAATCTTCAGCTTCCACTGGTTAGCCGCCCTCCATCCTGTGACGTTAGGAGACCTTTGGAAGAGGAGTTTAAGGCAGAGGCAGACAAATTCCCCAGGTCACAGAGTGCATCTGGAGCTTCTGAATATGAATCATCTGCTTCATATCCCCCTGAAGACAAGCTTGACGGACTCGTGTGTCCTTCTCCTCCTTATTTCTCCCCTCCAATTGAAATGCTTTCTCCACGTCCCGACTCATCCCAGCACCTGCCTGACAGATCCACATCAAATGCTGTTGCTGATGGCGAGCACCCCGCAGACAATATTTACAGCAACTTCCTTCCAAAGCCCTCGACTCCAGTCCACAGGCCAGATCCCCAAGAGCCATGCCTTGACATCGCTGCGCCGCCAACGCCTGCTCCCGCAGCTCTGCCTCCAATGGACATTGACGACCTCTCAGAGCCTCCTCAGAGTGAGCCCCGGCTACTGCCGTCAGACCCAGTCAGCGGGAGCGATTACCTGCCCTCAGTAGTAGAGGATCCAGAGGTGGAGGATGAGGATGAAGATGATGAGGAAGACAACGAGGAGGAGGATGACAGAGATGATGACCCGGAGGATGTTGCAGATGGTGAGCATGCTGCGGAGAAAACTATTCAGTCCAGAGAGGACAGGCCGTTCTCTCCCGAAATCGTAGATACCCTGAAAAAGAGTTGGCCTGAGTCTCCAGACAGGAGAGATGCGGAGATGGTTCCGATGACACCCCCCCACCAACCTGTCAGCATTACAGAGAACCCCTGTGATGAAACCTTGAGCTGGAACACAGTGGTTGGTTTGAAATCTCCTCAGTCATCTTATGCTGAAGTCGAGGCAGCAGTGTCAAAGATCAGCAGTCCATTCCACCACTCAGACACTGAACTACCACATATTCCTGTCCATTCATCAGTGACGTCACCATATTCTGCGTATTCGAGAGCCTACTGCTCACCACATGTTGCTGAGACTGAGTATGAGCCTCCAAAAGAAGAAGAGCATGACCTTCCATCACCCAAAAGATCTGTGCCCGAGGCCATGGAGCCTGAAACAAACTATTTGGCATCGTCCTCCACACCACACATTGAGTCCTTCTTTCCAGAATGCAAACCCAGCATGGAGGAAGACCAGCTTCGCCCAGAGCCTCAGTGTGTGGTGCATGAGAACAGACAGGAGGCCCTTGGATACCCCGCGGAGGATAACATGGCGCCCACAGTCAGCCATGAGCCTGTGGTGCCCTGGGCTGACCCATTCTCCACTGCAGTGGAGGAACTAGATGACCTGGGACCATTCTCTCTCCCAGATCTTCCATTCCAAGAGAAAGGGATGGCTGAGCCTCCAATGACCGAGCCTGTGCCAGCAGAACATCCTCACCCAGTAAATGCAGTGAAGCCAGACAGAGCTGTGGAAACCAGAGAGGAAGGTCCTGAGCTGATGGAAGTGGACTTGCCTGGACTGGCCAAGCCACCATGCTCACCATTCATGGCTCCACCTGAGGCTCCTCAGGAGTCTGTGTTTACTCCACCTGAGACCGAATATAGATCTGGGATGGAGCTGGAGCCTGAGCGTATGCAGGGAGATGACATCCAAGAGGTAGCCCATGAGGATCCTGCCCCTTTTAGTGAGCGGACTGTCAGCGATGGGACTGTGCTGTTTCCTGCTCAAGTTCAGGAAAATGAGCAGAATTATGGACAGAAAGAAACACCCTCTGAAATATCCCTCTCTGCTACTGTTTCTAGTTTCGAGCTGAAGCCTGAACAGAGGAGTGTCACACCGACTTTGATCATGAGTGCATCCAGTACTCCTCCCCACTCTACCTTGGTCACAGCAGCTGTGACGACGTCTTGTACAGTACAGGTGACTGAGATTGCCGACACTTCCTCCAAACTGACTTTGTCTGTGACGGCAACATCTGAGGTGTCCACCAAGAAGGTGGAGGAGATCGCCCCAAGAATGACCCGCACCCAAACCCGGGCCCAGTTGCTTGCCAGCCAGAACAAGCAGCAAAGCACGACGACCAGCCCCGTAAGCGTGGCCACGTCCTCCGCTTCTGCCTCCTCCATCACTACAGTGGGTGTTCTCACCACCACCCAGACTACGCAGGCCTCTTCCTTGCCTGCAGAGAAAGAGAAAGAGCCAGTTGGCAACGCCCCACCACCGAGCGCCGCTCCAGCCCCTCCTGTTGTCACAAACAAAACCAAAGGGCGCCCCACAGAGGATGAGGAGTCCCAGGTCACGCACCCACGGAAGAGGAAGTTCCCAAAATCGGGCCAGCAGCCGGTGCAGGTGCAGCTGGTGAACACGGCCATGCAGCAGACACGTGAGATGATTCAGCAGACGCTGGCCGTCATCGTGAACGCCATCAAGCTGGACGACATCGAGCCCTACCATAGCGACCGCTCCAACCCGTACTTCGAGTACCTGCAGATCCGCAAAAAGATCGAGGAGAAGAGGAAGATCCTCTGCTACATCACGCCCCAGGCCCCTCAGTGCTACGCAGAGTATGTAACCTACACCGGCTCCTACCTGCTAGACGGAAAGCCTCTCAGCAAACTTCACATCCCTGTGGTGAGAACTTGTAACTTGTACTCTTTTCTATGTTCTGTTCATCTTTTTATGCATGTTAATACCTCTCTCTGGGAGCAAAGGTACAGTGGCTGATTAATTGACAAGACTGTGTCCCACTGTGTTTTTTCGCTGCTCCTCAGATTGCTCCACCCCCATCTCTGACTGAGCCCCTGAAGGAGCTCTTCAGACAGCAGGAGGCTGTGAGAGGGAAGCTGAGGCTGCAGCACAGCATAGAGCGGGTAAGCTCTTTCTCTCTGTTTCTGTTTCGCCTTCTTTCTCTCTTGCTCACTCTCTCTCGCTCTTAACCCCAACCCCCCCAACTTCTGAAGTCAGTGCGTGGGCTTTGATCACACAGCTCAAAACCTTTGATGAATGATCAAAGTTGCGCCGTAATAGAAAAGCAATGTAACCGCAGTATGCATTCCCACTGCCTGGTAAGCGTATCACAGCACAATCAACACTACCATTTCATCTCTCATCTAATTTTCTTCCACTGGATCTTAAGATCTTGATAATGTTTTTTTTTTTTTTTTTTGCCTTCAAGGTTCTCAAAAAGATTTTTTCATCTTTTTATTACAGCCTCAACAAAGTTTGCTAAAGGAGATTTCGAGGTGCAATGACTTGTATTCCCCTTTAACTCTTTTTTTTTTTTTTTTTTTTCAGGAGAAGCTGATTGTCTCCTGTGAGCAAGAGGTGCTGAGAGTCCACTGCAGAGCAGCCAGAACAATAGCCAATCAGGCGGTCCCATTCAGTGCTTGCACCATGCTGCTGGACTCTGAAGTGTACAACATGCCGTCTGAAAGCCAGGTAAGCCAATAAATAATCTGAAGATTCATTTCATAGCACATTTACATTTGTCAGAGGTCTCTTAACTGTCTGCTGACTGACCACTGTGGTTGTGTGGTTGATTTGTTCATTTTGTTTTCTGTGACCTCAGGGGGATGAAAACAAATCGGTGAGAGATCGCTTCAACGCCCGTCAGTTTATATCCTGGATTCAAGATGTAGATGACAAATATGAACGCATGAAGGTAAGAAGTCATTGACAGGATATTCTTAATAACTTTAACCTGCCAGTTATGAGTTTCATACATCAGATTCCTTCTTGTGCTTATCATCATCATCATATATGATCTACTGGTTGGCCAAGCACTAGGAATCTTCTGTTTAGACATCCTGCCTAAACAGGGATGGGTGTCCGTCCGTGTGTGTGCGTCTGTGTGTGTGCGTGCGTGCGTGTGTCTGTCTGTCTTCACCATTGATGTCTTCCTGTTGAAGTGTAGTGCTCAGGCTGTGCGCCCTCTCCCTCTCCAACCCACCCCTCTCCCTTCCCACAGACGTGTTTGCTGATGCGCCAGCAGCACGAGGCCGCCGCCCTAAACGCCGTGCAGCGGATGGAGTGGCAGCTCAAGGTGCAGGAGCTGGATCCTGCCGGGCACAAGTCCCTGTGCGTCAACGAGGTCCCCTCCTTCTACGTGCCAATGGTGGACGTCAACGACGACTTTGTGCTGCTGCCGGCGTGACAGGAGAACAGATTCAGCCCCGCAGTGTGCGCGCGGCCTCTTTCGATCTTTACCCTTTCGTAGAAATACCAGACAGAACACATGGTAAGGGCTAGCTGGTTTGAAGTGGAGGATACTTTTCTTTGAAGAAAAAAAGCAAAACCTATATATTATATAGTTAAAGATGAAAAAGAACTTCCTATCGTTTTCTTTACCACTGTTCAAGTGGGAAGCGTCTTTTTAACCGGGGGAAAAAACACAACTTGCACTTTCATCCTTCAAGTTTTTATGCTTTTTTTTGTTTGGGATGTAAGGAAGCAACATGGCTTTGCTTTGAAGCTTACCCACCTCAGCCCCCCTCAGACGTGAGGAGCAAAACGGGGGAGTGGAGACAGAGGGACAGACAAAGTATTTTTCTTCAATTTTATTTTTTAAATACTTCAGAACTATTTGATGAGGAAAAAAAAGATTGCAGGAGAGATGCCCCCCCCCACCCACCCGGTTGGCACAGTGGTGGACAAGGAACTTCAGGGCTAGCCAGGAAAAGGCTAACGGGGAGCAAAACAGACAAGTCAGAGGTGCAGTGAGCAGTTTCTGTCAAGCTACCGAAAATAAACAAACACGCGTACAGACTCAGAGGGCACATTGGAGGCACCTTCAAACGCTCACCTGCCCCCTTTCTCTTCCTGGAGAGGACAAGCCTGTGTGGTGGACACGTATGACCACGTGACATGGCAGCATGGCTGTTGGAGCTGCAGCCAGGGCTGTGAGTACGTGCAGCAGGGCCCAACGCCCGGAGCCTGTGCCTGGGCCGGCGCTGAGTCGAGAGTGGCAGTGCGTGCTGGGCGAGGGTGGGGGGCCCCACGCATCAGAGGCTGCAGTGGGGGGGCCCATGGACGAAAGACTGGCTATAGCACGAGGGTATAGCCACCCAGCATGAGACCCAAAGAGCCCCCTGCTGCCCCCATCTCCCACCCCTACCCCCCTTCCACCCAACAGGAAAAGCCCACCATCTGGGTCCTGCACGTGGGGGAGCCATCGGCCTCTGGGGAGCCTGCGTGAGCCCCAGCCCCATAATGCCTGCGCATAACCTGCAAATGACTGCATAAGGAGAAAAACAACAAATAATTAAAAAAAACAAGACGAGGACAACACCTTATACAAAAGAATGTTTTAAAATCAAGAGGCAAAGACTTTTAAAAGATGGTGTTTTAGTGGAGATTTTTTTTGTCTATTTCTTTACTTGGGCATTTCATTGTTTCTCTTTCTGAGGACGTGACTTGAAACACTACAGAGCCAACATTAGTTTAATGGAAAAAAAATAAGAAAACTGAAAAAAAAATTGTATTCCGTAAATGATGTACAGTTTTTATATTCGTTAACCAATGTATTCTCGCTGCCTTCTAGATAATTTATTTTGCCACACATTACTGCACAGTTGTAAATAAATTATGTACTGTAACATCACTCAGTTAAGTGTAAAAAAAATAAATGAATAAAAATTATCTTTGTATGTACAGTTCACTTTTGGGCAGCACTCCCCCCACCCCCAGTATCCCTCCCATGGGCCAAAATGTGTACACATTGTCAGTATGTAGAAGACGCTTCAGTGTGTGGCCCCAAAGGTCTGGCCCAGGTCTGGCTGGAAGGTGCCCTTGGTCAACAACAGAAGTCATTGTTATTGAGCTAACCCCCCTTCACTCTTTCCAATGGAAACTCCCTAGCTGTAAAAGGGCCACTACCATAGTCTTTAGATGTAGCAGTGTGGTTACGGAATTATTTAAGAGAAAAAAATAGAGGTATTTTATTCATTGCTTTATTATACAACTTATCTTTGAAGAAAAAAATAAAACCAAGAAAATGCCTTTTTACAGTCAACATTTTGATTTTTCTCATATGCTGCACAAGTGAACTAAATAGGAACATCAGGCAATATCATAACCCAGATTTAAACTGGATCCGTTCAGTACACAGATATTTGACTTCTATTCCAGTGGCAGCATTGTTCTAACGTTATTTTTCCTTTGGTGTTTATTCATCTTCTGGTCTAGACTTGGCAAGAGTCTGGGAACACTTCGATAGCTTTAACTTGCAGCCTAATAGCAAAGTAATAGTTAAAAGTCCCCCGATTATTTCTCTGGTCACATGATTTAACTGTATGAATGAACAGACCATAATTCTAAGATTCTAGTTTGGAAGGAGCAGACACTCCGTCTTTGATGCGAGCGGTTCACAGGTTAATCTCGTATGCAACCTTTTAAGTTTGTTGTTTGTTTTTCTTTTCCCCAAAGGATTTATCCAAGCTTTTGTTTGATTGTAGAATAGCAAATCTATCAGTGTTTATTATAGTTAAATGAAAATACTAAATTTGCTAAAGTCCCTATTATTGCCCAAGTGGAAACGAATGTAAGTTTTTGCCTCACTTCAAGAACCATTGCAAAAACAGAGAAAGGCCCAAGGTGTCATTCGTATTTTAGCTAATAGTTAAAAGTTTTTATAAAAACAAGCCTTTTGTTTTCGTGTCCTCACTTTAACGGTCAGTGCTTCTGAACCTATCCAGCAAATGTACAAGCAGGCAAATCTCCCCCACCCTAGTGTTAAATCAGACTACGTGGAAGATTTTTTGGACAGAGTATTTCTATATGGTCACAGTGTGTTTTCTGTTCTTTTGTACTTATTTTCGCCCCTTCCTCAGATATTCCCAGATGCTGCGCTCTGTTGTCAATGTGTGTGTGTCTGTTTGTGTGTGTGTGTATGTGTGCGCACCCCGTCCGGGATTTGTATGCTTCGTCGAGGGCTAACAGAAACCTCTTGTCATATCCTTACATCATAGTGACCCCTCTGTGCCAGGGATCTGGCAGACTAAGAAGGGACAGTGGTGCTTAGATATAATGGTGGAGAAGTAGTTATCTGTGTTTAATAGACATTTTAGTTCAAACGGATAACTATTCTTTGTTTTTCTTTGTGCTTTTGCTTTTTTCCCCATTTCTTGCTTCATTTCTTAATTGGTCCTGCTCTTTAGTACTTTGGGTTTTTTAACCTGCCTGTCATGTAGTGAGTCCCTGTGTTTGTTTATTTCTTGTTTATGTTGTGAAGTTGATATTTGTCTATATATGCTTTTTTTCTGTCTGGTTGCAACAGGTCATCGCTATTTTTGCAATGTTTGACTAAAGCCTTGGTCTTTTTGTACAAATTGAGTGCAAAAGAGATTACAAAAGTCTTCACTTTCACCAAAACCAACTCCGTATTCTAAATTTAAAACAGCTGTCAGTTTTTTAAGTATTTTAATGAACCTTTCAATTTGATTTCAGTGAATCTTTAAATTTCATTTGTTTATTGGTATCATAATTTTTTGTTTGGTTGCTTAAATTATTTGTGTTTTCAAATGGTACATTCGGTGTTGTCTTGTGGATCTGATTTTTTTTTTCTCCCTTCATGAATAACGTACAGTGGCATGACATTCACTTGGATTATATTTGGAATGTCTTTGGTTTGTAATGGCCCATGCGCGCTCAGTATTGTTTACAAAGTGACTTTTGTGTTTTAGTTTTTTTGTTCCTGCTCAGTTATTGAAAATCTTGCCTTTTACAAAAATATATATATTTTGGTCATCTTTGCCCCTCTTCTAAAACAAAGGCTTGAAATTATGATCATGGCGCCATTCCACATCATAGCTCTCAGAAATTCATTCTTGTTCAAAGTGATCCATTAATTTCTCCTTCTCTTTGTTTTAGATTTAATCTGAGTTCTCTGGGTTTAAGGTCAGGGCTTTCTCTCTGCAGTTAGACACACACTCGATGCTATAGATATAGAATATTTTATACGTATCCGTGCTCAACTCCTCTGCTCATTTGTAGTACATACTTCACTTGTCGTTCCGTTGCTAAGGATATTTTTGCTCTGGTTTGATTGGGCTGCTGCTTATTCAACCCCATCATACACACAAATGCACATACTCTCAAATAAGGCTAACATTGAAGCACTTACAGAACTTATGACCAAGCCAATGACCCAGGACCTAGCCTAGCCATTGACCTCTCAATCCACAACACGTTACCTCTACTTACACATAGACAACTCAGTTTGTTCATTTGTTTCATCTTCTTCTTTAATAACACATAATTATTATATTTATCAGAAGTCACAATTTCAAGCCTTTTTTCCTTTTCATTTAAAATGAACAGTAGCTGTTTCTTTAGAAAATGGACAATGACTAACACAAAAAAGCATGGAGAACTACTCTATAAAATGGTGAGAAATAACCTATTTATTATCTTTCCTACACCTGTGGTATGTTTGAGTGGAAGGTCTCCGCTGTGTACATTTCCCTCTTGTAATGTGTGAAATGAGACTTTGTTTTTGTTTTTCTTTTTTTTTTTTTTTTTTTTTTTTTTTCTTTTTTTTATTTGGCTTTTTTCCGTTGTACATAGCTGTAAATATTCTCTCCCAGGACATTTTGCACCCTCCTATTTGTACTTGTCAAAACTTGCGTAGAATGTGGGGTTCCAACAGCAACGCAACCAGAGCGCTCGTGGTGGGTGATGTAACAATGTAACTTCTCTTTTTTTGTACAATGTTAGTTGAATTGTGTACATATTGTTGGAGCAGCTACAGGAGGGAAGGGGGGGTGGGATTTGTTAATGCTATCGTCAGTGCTGTCAAAACGATCCAGTACATTCACCTCTAGCTGTGTTGATTTCCTGCAATTCAAAAAGCGAGAAATTAAAAAAAATAAAAAAAATTGAGAAAAAAATGATGGATAAGTAAATAAAAAGAAAAAAAAAACAAAATTGTTATTTTCTACAGTTGCATGTACAGAGAGCGCGAGAACTGCTGTTGTTCCTAAGAGATTATGTTCGTAAATAAATTTTTGAAATATGCTCCTTGCCTCTGTGTTTACTTACAACATTCATATTCAGTAATCCACATACACTTGAAGTCTACACCTCTAATCAGTTTGCTATTGTGGTCTGCTAAGTGCAGATGTAGATACATAATTTAATTTCTTCTAAAGTCCAAAGCTTAATCCTTCAATTCATCTAGTGGCAGCTGTGGCCTAGTGGTTAGTGAGTTGGTCTTGCAATCGGAAGGTTGCTGGTTCGAATCCCGCCCTACCCATGGTTGAGATGCCCTTGAGCAAGGCATCTAACCCCACCCTGCTCCAGGGACTGTAACTGAAACCCTGTAATTATCTGTAAGTCGCTCTGGATAAGAGCGTCAGCTAAGTGTAATGTAATTTAATATAATTAATAATGCCTTTGTAAACTGTATCACAGGTTATTCCCCTGACCTAAGGTTTAATAGCAGTTGTTTCACAAATCATTTGTCAAAACTTGAACAGACACACATAATAAACATGTTTCTGCCCATGCCTTTTACACACACGCAAACATCACCAAATGTTAGTCACTGTATTTGGAATATTTCAGATGGAGTGTCTTGTTAGACAATCAACCTTTGTGTTTGCGGGTGTTTGGTGAATGACAAATCCTCTACATCTGGGAACGACCTGCCATACAGAAAACCTGCCACAAGGGGGAAGCAAATAAAAGCATTCAGTCCGAGTTGGTGGTGCTATTTTTTGTCACAGCACACGTTTTAAGGCATTTTCTTCACTATCAGGACAAGGCGGCTATTCGGGGTAGATATAGGCCTATGAATCGTAAAGATGTCGGCAGTGGCATGTCCTTTCACTGGTCCTATAAGCATAAGTTAGGTATCAGTCGGGCAATATACTGTCTATTTACAATAACTTTAGGCTATCGAAGCCTGTTCTACGGCAGTCGGTCGGCCCTGTTCAATAACCAACAAGTCTAACAACTAACACCAAGGGGCGATAACACGATAATGTGTCCGTTTGTCAAGCATTAATTCCACAGGCCTAAAAGTCAACAAAGAAGAGTGAGTGAATCGTTAGTTTCAACAGAAATATGACAGTCAGAAAACGTAAGGACTGGAGAAAGGTGGATTGGAAATTTCCAAATGTTAAAGTTAAAAGAAAACAAAGCCAAGTAGATTTGAAAATGATGCATCAAAATGTAAAAAGCTCACATAGGTTTTGGCTGCAATGAAACTGCCAGCAGCAACAGTAAGCTATCTTAATAGGGTGAAATCAGGTAAATTGGGACACTTTTTGGTTGATCGCAAATAAAACCATTTAAAATGCTAAAGATGGTAAATGTGATAAACTATATAGCTTTGTATGGGTCTGTAAAGCATTTAGGTGCAGAAAATACATTGACAATAGGAATATTTCTTCAGATTTTAACCTTTAAAGACCACAAGTCACCATTGTTAGGTCTGGGTAAACGTTCAGGTAAAATGGGACGCCCTGTCAGGTAAAGTGGGACAGCCAGTGGTGGTAGCCTATATAGAATTTGCAACAAACTCAATAATAATAATTTAATATATTTTCAATTGTATTTTCTAATCACATTTATTAGTTCATGATGTCCAACATCAATAAAACAAACTACTTTGTGTGTGTGTGTGTGTGTGTGTGTGTGTGTGTGTGTGTCCACACAACAGCAAGAGTGTGTAGGTGTGGGTGCCCGCCTGCATGCATATGTGTGGGGGGCATTTGTATGTGTTTACATAGAGGGATACATGCTGAAAGCTCAAATGCTGGTAACTATTATAAACAGTATAACAACTGTTAATTTTTAATAAAACTGTTAATTGTTCATTTAGCTGTTAAACAATTCACAGTGTCTGATAGTTCTACATGATTTCTACATGATTTCTGATCCTAATGCCCAAAAAAATAATAGGATTTATATTAGACAGAAGTGTCCCACTTGATTTTTTTGTCTCAATTTAGCTGAAGCACCACTTAGTAACTAAACTGTCTTTTCATTAAAAAAGTAAAGCCGAAAGCTAAATTATTTTGATGTTAAGTGAAATCTAACAGTTTACAAAGAACACAAAGTACTTGTGCATGTAGGAAGAGCACCTTAGGGTTATAATACATATTTCAATCATGTTTTGAGTTATATTCTTATCACTTCAGCTACAATATTCTTATAATCATGAAGACGGAATTGACATGTCAGGGGGCTCACCTTGCAAGTTTTGGCTCCACTGATTTTTTTTACCTTGCCTCCTCCCATCTATGATATTTTAGTCCAATCAAAATGATATATATTGGAATATATATATTTCCTACTGATATTTAAAGAGATAAAGGTTTAAAACCTTATTTGTCCCATTTTACCTGATGTCCCATTTTACCTGATCTCACCCTACCTACTGAATAACCTAGCGAGACTTAGAATCAAAAATTGAACCTGATAAACATGCTGGTGGTCATGACGAGGGACAGACAGCAAGGGGAATTTCAGCGGAGGAAGGGGTACCGGTAAGTGAGAAGGACATAAAGCATATGAAGTTACATTTAAGGTTATTGACCCCTCTCACATTCGGGTTCTAATAACTGGATTTGCGTTGTGATGATGAGAAACATCATGTGGCTTATTGCTGTCAGAACGAATGCCAACTATACCAAGCTTGGCAACAGCATATAATTAAATAAGCAAGCACAGTAAATGACCGCGATTTCATCTCCTTATGCACAGCAAATTAATTTCTGCATATAAGGTAACCTAAAAAAAGTGCAGAATAATATTGAAACTATAAAATGCATCATGCGGGCTAATTCTTACATGCAATGGACAGGATATTATGTGATGGGATCTCGGAGAATCCTACACATAGTGAAATGTCACCTTTTTCAGATTGTGATTCCAACTGAAACCATACTTCAAGCTCTTTTCAAATCTGTTTTTGTCTGTATCAAATGCTGTGATTAACCAAAGTTGGCTGTTTTTTTCAGTAAGTCTTGAGATTTAAAACAGGGCATTCCAACTGGCATTCTAAATAGATACACACAAATGAACAGTCACAGGCATTTTAGTGAGATGCACTTCTCTCTGTAACACCACACCCCACCCCCCACCTCCATCCCTGGCCTATTGGTGGGGGCGGTCCAGTGCCGTTTTTTGGTCCCAGTCCGTCCCTGTCGAAGTATGTTCTATTTCCCAGTTATGCGATATACTTGATAGGCCACACTGCAAATAGGCCTAACTGAAAGGATGCACATTATCTTCGCAAAGGCCTACTACGGGTAGCCTATGTCAGTAGCCCCCACCGACTCGTGTTCCAAAATTGCCCACCTGGCATTATTCCCGTGGGGATTTGTTTGGTCGGTGAATGACTAAGAATGGGACAGTGATTATGACACTTTAATGATTAAAAGTTTTGCTGTTATTTATCGCCATACACATGACTAACGTGTTAGGAACCAGAAACTCTTGACAGGTGAAACTGATTCTTTGAGAAGACTTCATAATATTCTCACCACCAGTTGGCCTGTGAACTCCTCCTCCCACTTTAACCAGCTCCCTCTGACCACAGTGAACATAGTACCTAGCTCTACCGCCTATCACTGTTAACCTGTTGCGGTGGCTGACCATGGATTTTGAGACTAAAATTTACCCACAAATTGGAGGCTATGGACGATACAATCGTATGGTCACTATTTTCAGTTGGTTCCCAAACTTTGCTGTGACACTGAACCTCTTCTGTGATGTTTTTTACACGTTAATTCCCGAGTCTTACCACTGCAAACCCGACCCCAGTCTTCTACCGTCGGGATTTCTTCCCAGCAACTTCTCTAAACAAGCCTACCTCAACTTTACCATTCCTTGGGAGGAAGACGGACTGAGCCACTGCGAGCTGTACAGGTACTCTAACTACAGCAATGTCTCGGCGAAAATATCCAGAGAGAAAGTACCGTGCACGAAAGGGTGGGAATATGCGAAACCAGCAGGGCTTGACGGCAACTTTGTGACGGAGGTTAGTCTGAATTAATATTTCAACTGTCAAACTAAAAGGATGATACAAAGGTAAACGTTTTGTTAACCGGATTACTAAATAGGCTAAATGTTTCTGTACGACCTGTTGTGAACAAGTCTGTGCTGACTGACAGCTGTAAAAAAAAATTGCCCCCCGTCATTTTTCAAACCAATCTAAATGTCAAGTAGCCTTTGACTAAGTTAAGTGCAACCAACAGGAAAGCAAATACAACACGCAGGCCTATTTTATATTTTCAACAGTTTTATCGTTTTGTATCAATTGAGTTCTCATAAACAGGCTACTGCCTTCGTCTACTGACAGCCTTCAGCACAGGAATACTCTGTATGTTTTTGGCAATAACAATTTCTGACATCTTGTGACTGATGGGGTTTACGATGTGGTGGCTACATTTGTGTTGCTTCAGACCACAGATCATTGGAATTCCATATACTGGTATTTAGGGAAGCCATTCAATTTGTTTTTACTGATGACCCAAGTTACACAACAGGAAACTCCCTCCAGTCCAGTGTGTTCCCACGTCTCCTATGCAATCACATGTACTAGAAAGCCAGTAACTTCAGAAAAGGACATCCACATGTTGCTATTCTCTATTAAACAGAGTCCATATTTGTTCTGGCCGTTGTCGTTACAACCACGTATCTAACAGGATTCCCACACAAGACTACAACCACGTATCTAACAGGATTCCAGTCACAAGACTGGATCTGCTCACAGCCCATCCCATCAAGCAAATATTCTTAAGGGATGTTGGTAAACACAGAAATCCTATCTAACCATTTACTGTCAACTGTTGACACTAATGTCAACACACAATACAAATGAACATTCATCGCTGTCCCCTTCACAGCTTCATTAGTACAAAATAGCCAAAGGACGTTTGTGTCCATGACGTGAACTTGCATCCCTCATTCCCTTTCAGCAGGAAACAGCTTTAGCCCCCTCTGTTCTTCCTGAAACATTGACCTCGTCCCCATCTCCCTGACGTCAGGCTCTTTTGTCCTTGTCCTAGAACAGGCGTGATGTTCCACCTTTCCAGATGTCCACATCTGTGCGAAGAGGAGTGCATGTAGGGGAGAGAACAGGGTCTGACTGCAGACCTCTCTAAGCCCTTACTTAACACTATGTGTATTCTGCTCATAATAAGTCATCACATGGTAGGCCACCAAATGCCACCACGTCCATCATTTAAAAACAGCTCATAAAAAAAGCATACACAGACTGAGCATCTGTGTATACCCATGAATGTTTTGATATTTTCACAACTTGCTGGATATGGGCACATCAATCTTCATTTTCTAAAACTATCATTGAGAGTTTTCTCTCTTTGAGAGAAAGTAATGCAGCTCTAATAGATAGGATATGGTTTGGTGGGCTTCTTTAGACTGTAACGCTCAACTGGGCACCTAAAGCTTGATCTAATCTAATTTGGTTTCCCTCTCTGTGTGACCTTTCATCATGGTAACGAGTGTTCCTTTTGTGCAACCTGATGTAACCTAGACTAGTTCATTTGTGTGACTTCACAAGGTCATTTTCACTCTTCTGCATTTTCATTGTGGGGCTATACCTAAACTAGGTTAACATACTTGCATGATGCGAGACACATAGGCCTTCTCATACTGCATGCCTGATTCCTCTGATTCCATTGTTGTCAGTTAATTTACCCACTCTGTTCTGCATTTGTAGATTATTGATCCTAATATTGTGCATGCTTTGCCAGAGGCAAATTCTTTTGTGTTGCTTCTTCAATGGCAAAAAAACACATTTGTATAAGTCTTAAAGGCTTTGTGAGAGACTCTGCAGCCATTGTTGATTGCTGTGTACCAGTGGAATCTGTTACTTGCAAGTGTAGTTGGGAAGGCTGTAAAGTCCCTCCTGTTCCCTCATGTAAAAGGTTGGATGTCTAACCAACCATTTACAAGCAGCTGAGAAAGGTGGTTTCTACTGGAGATGGTTATGGCATGCTTTACTTTGAGCTTTTGTGTCTTATCCAAACATTACCAGGCTACATGTGGATTTTACTCATTATTTGCAAATAAAATTGAGTCCCTTGTACCAGTTGTTCAGTAGCATTTATAATATGTTTAGATTGCTGTCATTCGTGTGCTTTTACCTAGCCTACTGGAATTCACAGTAGAAAATGAGAGCGACAGTGACTTGTATCCTGTCTCACATGTGTGTGTGTGTGTGGGTGCAGTGGAACCTTGTGTGCGGGGACTACTGGAAGATTCCTCTTCAACACATCTGCTTCATGTTGGGCTGGATCCTGGGCTATGTTCTTCTGGGTACTATCTGTGACTGGTAGGCTCTCTTGGTCCTCCTTCTCCCCCTAAGTTTGTCTATACTATACTTCCTCAATCACTAAGGCTATTACAATTTGAAAAACATGCAAATTATAACTGAGTCAGTTCTCTTTCCAACGGTGTTGTGGTTTATTACAATAAAAGCAAGAGGATGACCACTATGGCCATGTGAATAAAGCTGCCTATACAAAAAGTTGCTACATGCCTTCTTACATTTGAATTAAAATGCTCCTGTTTTATACCAACTGTTAATGGTGGAAAAGGTGTTCAGTGTGTTTTCCTTCCCTGTTGACAATGACAACATCTTCATTAAGAAGCAAATGGAAGCTGACTAGTTGAATAGTCTTCACTTGCAACCTCATTATTAACTTGAGAGGTCAAGTTTGCTGCCAAGATCGAGGTAAAGAATACCGTCCGGCTGTTCCCTTTTTGTTTTATCATCCCCTCATCAACTTTGTGGGGAAAAAACATACCACTTTTGACATTTTACCCATCTTCGGTGAATGTTGTGAAGGTCATAAATAATGATATCTCTGGAAAGGGAACTGAATGCGTGGAACTGAACAACTGAATGGTTTTAAATACTGGTATCCTCAGTAATTTAGGAGATATAATTTAAAATGTATGCAGGGTAGGTAATAACTCTTGAATTGTAATTGGTAGTTTAATATTCCTCTTCATTCATTGGTATTTTTGTTGTTGCTTATGTGCTACATTAAATAAATGTGAGTATGTTTGTGTGCATGTGTGTGTTTATTTGTGTGTTTGCGTGCATGTGTCTGTGCATTATTTGTGTGGTTGTGTGCGTGTGTGTGTGCGTGTGTGTGTGCGTGTGTGTGTGCGTGTGTGTGTGTGTGTGTGCGTGTGTGTGTGCGTGTGTGTGTGCGTGTGTGTGTGTGTGCGCGTGTGTGTGTGCGTGTGTGTGTATGCGTGTGTGCGTGTGTGTGTGCGTGTGTGTGTGTGTGTGTGTGTGTGTGTGTGTTTGTTATTGTTTGCGTGCAGGCTGGGCCGGCGGCGAGCACTGCTGATGTCGGTGTCCCTGTCAGGGCTGCTGGGCGTGGCGGTGTGCGTGTCCAACAGCCCCGTGGCCTTCCTGCTGCTGCGCCTCTCCCAGGGGGCCATGCTGGCCGGGGTCTTCCTCTCCTCCCACATCGCCCGTGAGTAGCTGAACTTCACTCACACACACACACACACACACACACACTTTCACTCGCACCTCACATTGTCAGTCTGCAGGAAGCAGCACTGATTTGGGGGGTATTCCAGGAACATAGATAACAATAACAACAATAACTATAACAGCAATAACAATTCTAGATCAGGGGTGCGTTTCCCAAAAGCGTCGTTGCTAACTTCCTTAGCAACTTCGTAGGTTTGAACGATGGTCTTACCACACTGCTGTTTCTCAACACCATCGTCCAGACTTAGCAACCAACAATGTTTACAACTACAGTAGTCCGATGGATCGTTCAACGATGCAAGTGTTTCCCAACAACAAAGTCTGGACGAACCATCGGAAGTTCCATCGTGAAGCTGTGCAGTTGGAACGATTAGCATGGACCTGTCGTGAGACCGTCGTGTTTGTTCACGTGACGTCTTGCTCGTCACCTTTGGCCTTTTTGTGGCAGATTAGGCGGCTGTCTGTGCGTTACTGCCACCATCTGCATAAATGATGTTACTCCCAATTCACTTAATTTTCGGTATTGCATTGGCAGATCATGTAAAAAGAAGGTAGAAACACACCGATAATACACAAAAAGCTGTTGCAAAATGTGGTTGGATAAAAGTTAATGTACGTTAGTGATGTTAATGAGCACTTTTGTAATATTGTGATGTATGTGCACTGATTACTGACCCACAAGCACGGTTATTCCATTGCCCCGTAGATAATTTTCACCTGTTACAAATTGATTACTCTTCGGCAGGATTCGAACCCATATCTCACCGAAAAAGACAACACTTCTTCTGACAGACCGACGAGCTAACCACTCATCCACCTCACCACTTACCTGCATTGAGGGAGTGGTTATATTTATAGCTGTTGCTCCATGCAGTAGGCTATAAATTAAATACACAGACATATGATACACACTGACAGTCAGTTGTTACTTTTAATGAGTAGGGCACATAGTTGTGTTTACGGAGATATCCCAGAGTTTCTACAGCTGTCATACCGGCTTAAATGAAATGAGACTACGTTTATGTCCTTATGTAGATCAATCGTTTCTGTCGTTATCCGCAACGAATGCATCCGAATACTCTCCGAGCACTTCCGAAACATCTGGGTACTTTGCAGTTTGAACCACCTAAGTCCAAACTAACAACAGTTCAGACTTCCATCGTACTTTGGTGGTTGGAGATTTTCGGGAAACAGTCGGTTGTGGGGTGCTGAGTAGTTTGAACCTACGTTGTACAACGGTGGTTTAATGCTAACCTCCGTCGTTGTTTGGGAAACGCACCCCAGGTTAATAGAAGTTGTAAACCTCATAATAGAAGATGCCATAAAGAATGCAGTCAAGAGCCCTGCTATTAGAAGACTTACTGCTTACTCTAAGTAAATTTACCAAGGGTTGTTACTAATCCACTTTTTTGGAAAACCCTCTTGGTCACTTACTGTGACTCACACTTTAGGATTCCATGTCCCCCTCTCCCTCTCTGTAAGGCATGTTGAGTTAGTATTTGACCAAAATTATCTAGATGGGTCATCAGCCAGCAGTGCTAACTAGAGCAACTGCTGTCATGCCAAATAGCCAAGGACCTGTCAGCAACTGAGGGCCTTTTAAAACAAACTCTTCCTGAGCTCTTCCTGACTTGGCTTCACTTAAGATGCATGTCACCACACATTGTTGATCTTTTCACATGGTTTGAAGGGGTTGGCCTTTGTCAGAATGGAGAGAAGCAGGCCAATATGTGAATGCCGAATGTTTTCTGTCATGAAGTGGTCTTGCAGCATGATGTTACTTTTAAAGAAAAAAATATATATTTATTTCATAGCAGCACATTTGTGTCATAGTATGTTGATAAAATCCTTAATTAAGGTGTAGTACAAGGCTTTGACTCCAGCCTACAAAGTAACTTCATGGTCCACCCCTGCTTATCTGAAGGCTGTAATAAAGGCTCATGTCCCATTCAGAGCATTGCGACCCTCACAAACAAACCATTTGGCCTTGCCCTGTCCTCACACAAGGCGATCTCAAGCTAAACTGTTCTCCACTGTTGTCCCTCAGCGGTGGAACAAGCTACCAACTGCTGCAAGAGTAGGGTCATCCCTCTCAACCTTTTAGAAACTCGTGAAGACCCTTTTTTTTTAAGAGTGCTTCCCTTTCTAACACAACTAACCTCCAGTCACCAACACTGTCCTGTACCCTGGCTGCACTAACTTGGTTATGCCTTTGTTTACTCTGTGTTCCTCTGCATATCTGTAGCTTGTTTATGTCCTCTTTTTGTAAGTTGCTTTGGATAAAAGCGTCTGCTAAGTGTAATGTAATGTAATTAATCTACCTGATCAGCTCCATAAAGCTATACTGTGCTTTCTAGGCAAACACATGTAATGTGTAAAGACATGTAATGTCTATGACATGGCAAATCAGGAATTCCCCACCTTTGTTATCCAATAAGGTTTAATACCTCAGTGCATTGCCTGGTGCTCTTGCCCATAGATCATACCAATATTGCTTTGCAACACACATGGACCAGCAGATTTCGCATATCCATGTCTGGGTAGCTGTTGTGGTCCATGCCAGATCTATGCATGGCTGGCTTTAGCCATGGGCCAGTTTCAGTGCAATGGAGAGAAGGGGATCCAGAGGAAGGGAGTGACAGCGAATTGGGGAAATGGTAGCCAGTTCTTGAGTGTCAGCACGGAGCAGGCACGGTTGGGTAACATAGAGCATGTCAACGACAGCAGGCACAGAAAAGCTCCTCCTGTCGTAGCCTGTCATGTGAGCCTGGTGTTTAACAGAGCTTCCACCATGTAGTTATTTAGTCTACTTATGAAGGGTGTGAATTTCATCAACTGAATATACAATTACATACACTATAGACACATTCACTGTCTGCCTCACTGTCTGCCTCTGTCTGTCTGTTTTTTCTCTCTCTCTCTGTCTTTCTCTCTCTCTCTCTCTCTCTCTCTCTCTCTCTCTCTCTCTCTCTCTCTCTCTCTCTCTCTCTCTCTCTCTCTCTCTCTCTCTCTCTCTCTCTCTCTCTATCTCTCTCTCTCTCTCAAATCGAAAGCATCTCACCTCTTTACATAGACATGATTTTGTCCTGTCACATACAACACATCAAATGACTAGGTCCAAATCACATGAAATGAGTACCGTGTGGTCTTAGGTCATCTGCGGAGCCGAATTTAGCAGAATGGGTGAGAGGGGCAGCAGTGGGAGCAGTAAGTCACATGTGTATGCCTCAGTCTGACTTGGGGGAAGAGCAGCGTGTAGCCACCATACTATGAGTCAGACCAGCACCATGTCACACCGCAGCAGTGTCATGTTGCCAGGGGTTCAGAGGGTTACTTGCTTTACTCACTCCCCCCTGTTGGTGGGTGTCCCCAGCGTCACATCGGTGTGAGGGGTTAGCCGTGAGTTAAGTGACAGCAGACAGCTGCCTCAGCTCAACTGGCATCTGAATTCCACTTCTGCCCGTCGCCATGGTGCCGTCTTGACTGAAGTAGAGGAGAGCGACTTGGTGGTACCAACATAAGAGTTGTGCCTGGTGTCTGTCATAGTCTGTCTTTGCTACTTTCTATTTGTAGTTTCTATCTCTCTCTCTCTCTCTCTCTCTCTCTCTCTCTCTCTCTCTCTCTCTTTCTCTCTCTCTCGTTTTGCTGTCACACTCTCCCTCTTTCTTTTTCTCTGTCTTGTACTCTTCCCTGACTCTCTATCATCGTCTTTTTCTCTTTGGTGTTTGTTGTCTTACATGGAGGATATTGAGCCCTGTCTTGAACTCCTTAAATTGTGAGACCATCAGACTGTTTTCCCTCTGTAAACTTCCAGTTATTGTCATTTGCTGTGAACACTTGTCAATGTTTTCCTGCTTCCTCGTTCTCTCTTCCTCTCTCTCTCTTTCTCCCTCAATCCACCTAGGACACCTTTTGCTACTTTCAACTACCCACTTACACACACAGACACACACACACACAAACACACACATAAGTACACATCACCTTATCCAGCACAGGGATCCAGGATCTGGGTTGTATAAGAGATTTTGACAGCGATTTCAAACATTCCTTCCACATCAGTGGGAGTACTACCCTGCATGGCACAGCAAAAGGGGTCAGGAGTAATACACACACACACACACACACACACACACACACACTTACATGCACTTCCACGCATCCCTAAATTCTTCAGAGGTCACTGGTGAATTGATAGCACGCTAGCCCAAAAGGAGTGAATGGTGGCGTAGGCAAAAGGGGTAGGGGTCGGGGGAGAAGTTTGCCATGACGCACTCACTGCCAGATTTTTAAAAGCTGGATCCAACAGAACAATAGAAGGATGCTGGAAAGCACTGGAAGGAAATGAGGCCTGTTTTCCTTTTCATCAGTGTGTGTGTGTGTGTGTGTGTGTGTGTGTGTGTGTGTGTGTGTGTGTGTGTGTGTGTGTGTGTGTGTGTGTGTGTGTGTGTGTGTGTGTGTGTGTGTGTGTGTGTGTGTGTGTGTGTGTGTGTGTGTGTGTGTGTGTGTGTGTGTGTGTGTGTGTGTGTGTATGCACATGCATTGTGTACACAAGGTCATAGAGACTGTGAGGAGCAGGACTACATAAAGAACAGAAGTTTCCCCACTGTTCCATTAGTGTGGTGCAAAGAAATTTCTCAATTTTACCAAGAAGTGATATAATCCACTTTATACACACACACCTATGCACACACACACACATGTATACATACATCTCTGTCTGTGTCATACTTATAACTTTACCCTGTCGTTTATTTGTTGTGATAGGTCTGGAGTTGTGCGACCCGCCTCATCGCCTCATGGTGTCCATGGTCAGTGTCTTCTTTGCTGTGTTTGCCGAGTTGCTGTTGCCAGGACTGGCGGTTCTGTGCAGCGATTGGCCAGTGCTACAAGCTGTGGCCACCGTACCACTGCTGCTCCTGATTTCATACTGGTGGTGAGATTGGAGCTGCTGTTAACTGTTTGTGTCTCCTGTCTGTCTGTCTGTCTGTCTGTCTGTCTGCCTGCCTGCCTGTCTGTCTGTCTGCCTGCCTGCCTGCCTGCCTGTCTGTCTGTCTGTCTGTCGGTCTGTCAGTCGGTCTGTCTGTCATTGTATGAATACAAATCATACCCTTTACCAACATGTCTTTAATATGTCACACATAGTAATATATTCTAACTAGAAAAGCACTCAGAGAGCAGAGGCCTCCGCCAGAGCAGCTCAGATCACCACCAAAATCTAATCACTTTTATGTTAGCCCATGTTTGACCTATGTTGAAAATATCATCAAAATCCATCTATAACTTTTTGAGTTATGTTACTAACTAACAAACAAACGCCGCTGGTGTAGGTAAATATAATATATATATATTCTTAATAGGATTGTGTGTGTGTCTGTGTGTGTGTTTGTACACAGCTGTGCCTCAGTGTTCCCAGAGTCTCCACGCTGGCTTCTGGCCACAGGTCAGATCCCTCAGGCCAAAAGGGCTCTTCAGACCTTCTGTGTACGAAACGGGGCCTGTCTGAATGTGGAGCTTTTCCCGGCCGAGACCTTGCTCTCAGGTAACATCTGAGACTGAGTCTTTGTCTCTCTCTCTCTCTCTCTCTCTCTCTCTCTCTCTCGCTCTCTCTCTCTCTCTCTCTCTCTCTCTCTCTCTCGCTCTCTCTCTCTCTCTCTCTCTCTCTCTCTCTCTCGCTCGCTCGCTCTCTCTCTCTCTCTCTCGCTCGCTCTCTCTCTCTCTCTCTCTGTCTTACTCTCTGTGTCTTGCTTTCGCTCTCTCTCTCTCTGTCTCTTTTTCGCTCTGTATCTCTCTATCTTTCTGCCTCCATCCCCCAAACTGCATGAAGCAGTTCAGTTTGTCTGTGATTAGCAGCCCGTGTTGGTTTGTCCGTTGACGTCACTTTTGCTGACTTACTACAAGGACAACACTGACAACAAAAACAACACTAATAAAATAAAAGAAGAAGTGTTCTGCACAGTCTCTCTAATGGGGTTATTTAAATGGCAAAAACTGACTTTTAGAATGTTAACATCAGGGCTCAGTGAGATTGGCTAGGCCCCTTGGTTACCCCCTTTCCATGTTCTGTAAGGGTAAATGTGATTGAGATAACAAGGAAGCTCTGTGAGGATGGATCAGGGAAAACACCATCCAGTTACTTCCAGTAACTACAGGCATGTCACATGCATGGCAATAGAAGACTTCCTGGACCGCAGTGTTTTAAGACTGAAGACCTGACATCACACCAGCATGTTGCCAAAATTTCTGGGCAGTGTCATGTGTCATTGTGCTGCTCCAGTGCCACATCAGGCTTGTCGAACCAGAAGAGCAGATCTGGATGCAGTTTTTCACAGACATGGCTAACCACCTGGCAACCAGCCACGGCCAGAACACCAAGCCTGACTGACTGAGCCCGATGAAGTCCCTCTCTGTATTTGTCAAGCTTTTTTTCTCAACCGCTTTCCAAATGCGATTCCAATGTTCCAATTCAACGGTCAAAATTGCATTATGTCATCAAGTCTGGCTGAAAGCAGCCATTTTGAGGACTTTTTTTTCCTTCCACAAAGAGGTTAAGCAAGGAGAGAGGGAAGATACCCCGTCATGTTACTTAATGTGCTGTTGGATGTTGCCTGGTTATGCAGGTGTGCCAATAATCCACTGTTCTCTTTGTGTTCTCCCCCTCTCTCACCTTGTTATTAGGCTATTTGTTTTTGTATCTCTACATTCCTTGGTGGCTGTTCTTGTGAGCTGAAATACTCAAACTATTTAACTCAAGTCTGCTTCCTCGTCATGGAAATGCCGAAACAGTTGGCATTCTATCTGAAACTTGTCCTTAGGAATTGGACACATTACATTTGCCCTGCCTGGTAAAGAGCTTTTCTGTGAGGGTGTAATTCATTTTCTCTGCTTGTCAGTCAGTCGTTTACCACAATCTTTCCTCCTCCTTGTTTAATTTTTGGGCAATTTTAGGTGGCCGTCATGGTTATACATTCCATATAACCTTATATAACCTATTCTTTTTTGTGTGGCATGTCTTGTTGGGGTTATGTGTTATCGTTGTCGTTGTGATGCTGTATGGCACAGACATTATTCCTGAAAGGACCAATGATGATGCAGGTGTATCTCTGTTTGTCCCATAGAGATTGACTCTGTCTATGGAGATGAGACTGAGACTAAGTGCCATAGCGTGCTGGAGCTTCGCCACAGCAGAATCATCTGGAGGAATGGCCTCATCCTTGGCCTTACTCTGTGAGTTGCCA
>CM050207.1:26899407-26981907 GCA_027475355.1 Coilia nasus
TTCAACCCTGGAGATGGGTTGGTAGTGGTGGTAGTGGGGTGAAGGGTCACAGGGCAAAGCAGTCAGTGGTGCAAGGGTCAGTGGATGTGACTGGGAAAAGGCAACATTGGGGTTCTAAGTCAACCTGTTTTAATGTTTCCTCATGTTCTCAAGGGTTCACCACTGCTTGTCAGTAGATGGAACATAACATTGGATAAGCTGTTCTGAGGCAGTTCGTTTGCATGCCTTTCTGCTCATGACAAACATTCGTTTGGAGCCAGAGGTCTGTGCTTTAGTTTCACCAGAGCTGGATCAGTCCCAAGGATGTTTTATTTTTTTTAAACACCCGAAGGGAATATGTTTTTGGGTCCTATTTCATTACCAACAAAGTCTGTGCGTCATGCTTCCAAAAGCAGCATAATCTACTCTGTGAAGCACAGAAAATGCTGTCTAATAAAAAATCTACTCCTTACCATTTTTCACTTTTTTGTTAGTGTATTCTGCATGCAGTATGCATATACAGTGTTGAGGATCCACACATTAGTCTGGTATTTGCCAGTCTAACAGGGTGTCTTCGCAAAAGACAATTAATGCAAACCTGTTCTCTCACTGGAGAACTTAAGAACAGCGATGGCTGATCATGGCAACAGAAATGAGAAGATTAGAAATAGCAGCGATTCTAAATATAAACACAACTGCAAAATGTTCACTGTACCAGTATTGTAAGTGTGATGCCGTCTGTGAAGGTGTTTATTGTTCTTGGTTGTGTGAAGGTGAGGTGTAACATTTCGTCATCATCACATTTCACACATCACTGCTGGCGGTGATGTGTGCACAACTCAAGCATATTTAGAAACTCAAGACTTAAAAATATCATTTAGTTAAAGAGTTAAAGAGAGTTAAATTAACTTCTACAGGTATTTCCTTCATTTTGCTATGTCATCAACATGACCAGACAATAGGTGTTGCAAAGATCAGCTAGACATAAGAATGATTAATTACAAAGAAATGAGTTATAACTGAAACCTATGATGGCAGTTAAAAGGTGAACATGGAATGTAAACAAGGCTTTGTAAAGTACTTGCAGATGTGTGTATATGGCACTTTTGTACTGTCAGAAATTCATCAACTTTCCTGCCACCTTTAGGGAAAGGGCCACAAGTAGTCAGTGTAATGATTTCTTGGAGCACCAGCTTGTAGTTTCACGTATGAGCCACATGAGGGCTCTCTTTGTCAGTACTTTGAACTCCATGCTCAAATAGCACACACAAGTGGTGAGGCAGGAAAATAATTTGCCTGCGTTCAAGGAGACTGTCTCCTTGACTGAAACCAAGAAAATGTAGATGGGCAATTCTGTCAGCAAATCTGCAATTGCAACCTAAACTGCTGAAATGTGTTTAGAGTTTACTTTGTGTTGGCTGTCTCTGAAAGGAAACCAAAACAACACATTGAGTAACTGTAATCCATAGTCATAAAGTAGACCCCCTTTGTCCATTTAGCTGTAGGCTTCTTAAACCCCAATGTAAAAAGAACCACTTCAGACTAACCTCCTAGCCCATTGCTGTGGTAGTGCACACTTGTGAATGTGAAGTGCAATGTACACTTCACGTGCTATAAGATGACAGTGGCATGACATAATGGAACACACTAAATTATATTACTTTAATGTTTTAAAATTGTAATGCATTTATAAATAAACTTATTTATACATGTACATTTGTTATACGTGCATTATTACATAGTGGTATACAAATTGTAAATGTGGTGTGTTTCATTCACCTCATGTCTGTTCAGCAGAGAAAGAGAAGGAATGTCTGCACTCCATCCTGTGATAACAGGTCTTGGTAATCCAAAAGTGTAGTTGGTAAAGGGGGGGGGGGGGTGGGGGGGTTTACCAGTAGCTCCATGCCTTTAGAGTAGTTTTATAAATAGTCACAAGAAAGGTGTAATCTTTTAATGCCACAACTCCTTTCGTACACCCATGTCTTAGAATATTTTAAAACCGTAGGTTGGCGCTATTACTCCACATTCCACAACTATTAGGGGACTACTGATAGCACTGTGGAGATAAACCACACGCACATACCTTATTTCTACTTCCTGAGCTGTGGTGAGCCCTTCAGGCTTGTTTGTGCATTAAAATGTGTTTGTAATGTTTAAGCTTTAGGCTACCCAGTGCAATCGGTGACTCAGACTTACTTCCAAAATCCCACGACTGTTTTCAAACAGTGTAAACAAAATGTGGTGCAATAAACTCCCATGAAATGGGAGGATTTCTCTCATTTGGTCCACCAGGCTGTTCCATGGAACCTGTTTGCTTTGCTGAGTGGGCCTGCGCAAACTCGTTGGTCTTTTGGAGCCAGGAGGCCAACGTGATGGCAGTATAAGGGAATCTATTCAAACTCACCTGACAGTGCAAATGTGCAGCAACCTGCTAAATTCCTATCAAAAAAATCCTATTAAAAAAAATTTTGTCCAAAAAAAAACACTTCACACAATAATGTTAAACCATGAAATCCCTTCTTCCACAGTGTTACAATTTTTCTTGAATGCTACAACTCAGTTTTGGAAACCCTTACACCATTTTCTCAACACTGTAAACACAAACTTCAAACCTCCTGACTTTTGCCCCACTATTGTCTCAAACAGTTTTATGCACGCTCAAAACCAAACTTTATCCTCAAGACCTCAAATGAAAAGCACAACTTTCAGATGTATACAATAGCATAATTTACTTTTTACAGCACTGAAAATACATTTTCAACTGAAAAAGCAAAGCACAGGATGTATGTGTACTATAATATAATATAATGTGTACTAAATATGTAATAAACATCACATATACTGAGACAGTACAAATGAAAATTACACATTATTATATTATTATACAGTGCTGCAAAGAAGAGATCACTGGGCTTTATCATGCCTTTGGTTTGGGTCAGGCCACAGCATCTCATCCACAAGGACTGATATTTCTTGCCAGGCAATGGGAAAAACACCCTGTTGTGTCATCTTTCATCATATTTTTTTGTCTCCACAGGCCAATTCCATGGCTTCTAAGAAATGAAGTAGATTTGGTTGAACTCTCAATCCTGCCTCCCTAGTCGTCAACCCATGGATGAAAATGTGACCTATAATGCTGGCTCTGATTTGGTTAGAAATGACCACTCTTCCTCTTGTTCTACCTCCTCTTCCTCTCCCTTGCCATCCCCCTCACATTCACACTCTCCGTCCTCTTTGTCTCTGGTTGGCATCCATTTTTCAAGTTGCAGTCTTTAACAACGTGGTTGCTCACCAAAATTACTTATATAGGTTGTGCCAGCTCATCTCAAATGAACTAAAATCTGTTCTGATGCGTTGTGCTTAACTGCATTTGTGCTTTATTTGTGATTTAATGTCAAGACGAATGTTTACCATTTTGCATCACATGTCCCAAACAACGCAAAATGTGTTTGGACAATGGGAATGTGTTTAGAGTTTTGTAAAAAGAGTAAACAGTTTTGTGAAAGAGCTCAAGCAATTGAGAAAAATGTTCATCCAATAGGTTTTAGGGTGCCAACAAATGAGGAAAAACTGTAAAGGCAGGTTAGTGGTTATAGCTTCCACAGTTTTGAAAATATGATAAATGAAAAATATAGAAATACAGTTTTATTCACATAGGGAAAGGCATGACGATGTTGCAAAAAAGGTTCCAGAAAAATTCTGTAGCCTAACCCAGAGTCAAAGGCTCACTTAAAAATAAAAAAAACTACACTTAATCTTTATCAAGTAAAATCTTACATCCTACTCTTTGTAAGGTTATCTAGGTGTAGTGGCAAGATGTAAATGCAGTAATAGAAATGAATATCACAAAGAACCTTTAGGCATAGTATGACTGCAGACTAGCTGCCCAAGCAGCAGAATGATAGCCTGGCTGTAGCAACAAGCGTGAAATTCAGTGTAGCGTCACAGGCAGTATTGGCAACCCAGGCAGATGTGGTAAAAAATTTGTGAGTGGGGGGGGCGGGCAGGGATTATGTTCATTTTTTCCCAGCATCTGAAGTCAGAACTCTGGTGAATGCTTGTTGAGTTCTTTGTACAGCACTTTTATAAAAATACAAATTTACATACGGGTGATTCATTGTATGATCAGTTTCGATTTGTGGTGACTCAGATGGTGACTTTAATTAGTGTTTCTGTATAAAATACCAGTGAACATGAGAACTCAAGTACCTCACATGATATTGAAAATAGACCAGTTGTGTCAGGAAAAAGGTAATGACATAACCTTCATGTTGTCATGTTTACCATAAAATGTATATTTATTATAAATGGTGCAGTGGCCTTGTCAAACAAATGTGGTGTTGTGTGCTACCATTTTTAATGTTGGCATAACTGAGCTAAACTGAATCCAGAGCTGTAGGGAGCATTGCATAATGTATTGTGCTGCTTTTTTACTAACAAGAAAGTTATAGAAGTATATAGATTTGTGTTCAAAGCCTTTTGTGCTGTTTTGAAAAAGCAAAGGTGCAGTATAATTTTACTAGAATGAGATACACTGCATTAGAAATGCCATAATTTATCGATGGTGAATCCCTAGGCAGTCAAACACATTCCTCAGAAGATCAAAAATCAAAGAAAGCCCCCTCACCACAGTCCAAGAGCCTATGAACTCTGAGCCCTGTGTCAGAGGCTGAAATAACAGCTGCAGTTCCTCAGAGCATTTACTAGAGGAATGATTCAGACTGATTAGCCAGGAGAGTGCTGAGCAGCACAGAGAAAAGCAGAGCCAAAGGACTGTGGATGAAACTGGGGCCAGCATTGCCTGGCGGTGCAGGGTAGCCGTAGTCAGTCCTGCAAGGGTTCTTCACCTCATCCAGGGGAATGGGAACGTCATCTGGCTTGGTGGCATTCATACTGTCGCGCACCTATGGAAAAAAAGATAGCTGTTTATGACCCACAGAGGTCACAGTAAAGGTCACAGTAAAACAATCCACTGATAAAATACAGAAAAAAGAACATATCCTGGACCCTGCAACAGTAAAATGATTGTAAGGGAGCAAGAGTGTGTAGTGTGCAATCTATTGCATTGTAATCTGTGACTCCGTAACAGTGGAATTTTGATTGGCACTGGTTTACAGCAGCCAACTGGTTGCAACATCATTTTACAACTCTGGAGAAATTCTGCTTAGGACTACTGCATTGGAAGTGTGTGAGAGAGAAAGAAGGTATGTGCATGTGTAAGAAGAAGAGTCAGCATGTGAAGTGAATTGTGTGTGTGTGTGTGTGTGTGTGTGTGTGAGAGAGAGACAGAGAGGGAGAGAGAGAGAGAGAGAGAGAGAGAGAGTGAGTCTCATCTTACCTCCTCCACCGCCTTAAACACTCTTAGCAGGTTTCCACCCAGCGCCGCAGTGACCTCGCTGTCGCTCCAGCCTCTTCTCAGCAGCTCCTCCACCAAGGCTGGGTACTTGGACACGTCCTCCAGCCCCTCGGGGACCCTGCCACATCACAGAGAGCCATTACAGTTTTTCTCAATTGTTTAAACACAATTCCTTGTACTTCAGACACAATGACCACAACATGTAACTCATGCACCAACCCCATGAACCAATTCTGCTAAACTATAAACACAATTCCTGCTTTACACTCAAATTGCAGTTCTAAAACACACTTTTTTTCAAAACACAAAACACAATTCTCTGCGTTTGGCACAATTTTCATGACAGAAATCTCTTGTTTTCACAAGGAACACACAGTGATTCAAAATTCTAAAGTCAATTGCCCTATTATGTACAGTGACTCATCACATCGGCAAACACCTGTCACACAGGTTTACAATTAGCTATCAGAGCTTTGGAAGAGGCAGAGCCACAGCTAGAGGAGTGAGAGTAAGAGGAGGAGGACGGGGAGGACACCGACGAGGACGAAAAAGGACAGTAATCTCTGATGAGATCAGTCATTTTGGTTGACCATTTGGTCAACGAAATTATTTTACAGTAGTTGTTTAGTTGTTTACGTATCTCTCTCCATATTCTACAATCCTCAACACAATTGAGGATTTTTTTGACTGGAGATGAAAGTGTATGACCAAAATCCACAAATGCATATACCCTTTCTCTAAGCTATGGAAGACGCATGTGGAAATATAGCAATTGATGCTTTTCATGGATGGATTCGCTGCTAGGCCAGGAAAAACATTGCATGTGATGTGGATGAGGTGCTGTGGCCACACAAAAACAGAAGAAAGGATGCAGCGTAATTTTTTTTGTAACTGTATAGGCTACAGTAAATTCTTCTGTTGTGTTGCATGTAGACCACTGTAGGTGCAGCTTTGTGTTGATTGGGATGCACAGTGTGTACACTGTTTTTGTGGGAAAAATAAAATATATTTGTAACAACGTTTATGTGCGTTCTGAGTATAAAAACAATATACTAAAATATAGCATACTTATGTATGTACTGTCTGCAGCAAGTGTAACACTGAACAAAAAAAGGCCTAAATCATTATCATGAATGGAGAAGAAGTGTTTTCCATTTATCATAGTGTTTTACATTTAGCACATCAGTGTTCAACTGGTTGTTATAAATGTCTATTCATATGATGGTTTGTGTTTGTCATTTGACAACAAAATAGCATTTTGAGAAGAAATAATGCTGTTTTGAATGCAAAGTTTCATTTTGCAAGAGAAGTGAGGGGTTTTGCCCATTGTGTGTGTGTTTTTTTGACTTGTGTGTAGAGTTCTGAGAGTATGAGGCATGCTTTCAGAAAATGTGTTTAAGCAACTGAGAAAAACTGTAAAGCCTCTTTACAAGTATCTTTTTTTGTTCTGACACATCACTATTCATCCCCTCACGCTCTGGCCTGAACACTAGCTAGACCCAAAGGACCTGGGCAGTGATGAATAGGATAAAGGTCTGAACTTTTAACCCTACCAGCCAGAGGCAAAAAAATCAAAATTAAAAAGTAAAAGTCCTACCATTAATTATACCATTGGTTCTACCTGTGGACTTAACGCATGTGATTTCAGTAATAACCTCCTCCACTTGGCTGAACAGCTGTGCAAATTAGATCTAGCTGGTATAGTAAATGGCTGTAACAAATACATGTGACAGACTTTTTAACTCTCTGTAACTAGGTTTTTCAACTCTACCACCAGCACATTTAAACTCTTTCTATCCTTTAGGAACACCTTGCCTCCAAAGCATATCCAATGTGTACTGTATTTATACTGCCATAAATCTACAGCTAATATTTTGGCTCTGATTAGCAGAGAGAGAAGCGACTGTGATGGTGGGCCAGTGTTAAAATAGTGTGTGTTAAAACAAGTGAAGTGTTAAATGAAAGTGCTCACCTAGTCACCCCATCATAATCCCCTCCAAATCCAATGATGGAAGGCCCAGCCACATTCTTTATGTGGTCAAAATGGTCTGAGTAATGAACATAGAAAGAGAACAGAAGTGAGAAACACTTAGTTTTGGTTGCTTTTTTCTCCTCATGTATTTGTTTTTGTCCATTGCAGATCTCACCTGCCACATCACTTATGCTGGCTGTTTTACTGCAGGTAACATAGTCGTTGTAGAAGTTCACCATGACAATCCCGGCCTTTTCTTTCTGTAAAAAAAAAAGATTTTAACTGTTATATCACCCTCTGTGCTCTTCTAAAGACAAGGACTTTTCAGGAAGGTTGGGAAAACATCTGGCAAGGACAGAAATGAAAACATCTTTTTGGCTTTCCTGCATAGTTCGAGTGAACTTTCTGTGCTGCATCATACCAGCTTTCATTTCCTCAACCCCCTCCTCCATGTTGCTTTTGGCCACGCTAAGACAATAACATCAGTGCTCCTCCTAATTACAGCAATTTTTTCACAAAAGCATTTGTCTAGGAGCGCTTCCTGGACTCAAAAAGTAATATGTTTGACGCGTTGGGGTTTTTTAAAAAAAGGGTTGATATGACCTAGCCACTGTAATAAAGGCTTTTTAATTTTGCAGAGTGAGAGTGCCTTGGAGTTTTTCTTTTGCTGTACAGCAATTTTTTGTTATTTCCAATGTATGCGAGAAAATATTTAATTTCTATCCTCTCTTTCCTTGCAAGTCAAGGCAAGAACTGTTTTCATCATCTTATTGTACATACCTGATGTGTAACAGAGCTTTCTCATTTATTTGTGCTGTCAGAGTATATACATATTATGATTTCATGAGATTTAATGATTTAAAAGTAGAAAGAAGAGGTGCTGTGTTCAGTATTGATTTTGTGATTTGGGGCAAGGGTTGTCTGTTTTTTGTCTTATAACAGTAGAACACTAGCACTCTCATAACTGATCAGAGTGGTTGAGCAGGTTGAGGTCATGGCATGTCAATCAGGGACTTAATAGAGTTGCACAACCAAAGAAAAAAGGTATATCATGTTATCTTTGTCTAGCCTGGTAAACCCGCCCATCGTACATCGTATTTCATTTTGTACAGAAATTTTAAACTTCAGGAGAGTCCACATCTCCAGGGAGAAATCCTTTCTCACGGTGTCCGGTACAGACACTCTGTACAAAATTAAATGAGCACGAGGGGCAGGTTTACCAGCCTAACCTTTGTCCTCCTTGTCTCCCTGATGTTTTTCTCAGTAAATTATAGTCCAAGACTGGACAAACTAGTTTACCACGCACATTGTTTCCACTCCAACCACCACCACCAGTCTTACCACACCCCAACAACCCTTACCACTTTCAGGAGCACACTGTCTGGAACGTTCCTCTTATGTGGGCACACAGCATAGGCGGACGAGTGACTGAAGATAACAGGTGCTCTGGAGAGGTCAAGCACCTGGTTCATGACCGCCTCCGAGACATGGGCCAAGTCTATCAGCATTCCCATGCGGTTCATCTCCAAGATCAAGTGCTTACGGGGAGATAGACAAAAACACAAGCAGACATGTAGTCTGTGAATGGATGGCATTTCGAAATGCCTCAGATATCTTCATGTACTAATCAACTGAGTTTTATACTTACAGTACATCAGTAAGTATAGATCAGATTCCCACAGAAAATGCCAGTATGCAGTCCCAATTACTGGCTTAGAGGTAGCTTCTCTGAGTACTTCACATAGTTATCCTGGCTATTTCAAAACATTCTACAGGGTCTCAGCTTTCACTAGACACCAGCCATGCTATGTGGGAAAGGCAGTGGGAGTGCCTTTTTTGGTAAAAACCCCAAAACCACTCCTCCAAGTATTAAACACACATTAGTTAATGTCTGGCTGTCATCACTGAGTAAGACTAGATTTGCAGAGAGAGGCTCCTAGTAATCTCTGTACAAAAGTGTCACCAAGTCGGAGAACAGGGTCAAGTGGTGGGAACTGACACTTTCTCAATGTCTATACATATCAAGTCTGTGTTAGACTTAGCAGCTGACAAATATTGAATCACAGCCACCAGGTTTCTCCAAAAATACTACATATAGACAAAAAGAAAAACTGAGTGCTCAGACTGTTTTGAAGTAACCTCTAGCAGAAATCAAAGGTGCTCCTACTTGGGAACTTTACTGTGTAAAGGTAAACACGTAAACACCAGGCACTCACTACGGCTGTAAAACTCGGATCCCTTTTAGGATACGGTTCCCTCTAAGTTACTCACTAAACTGATCCAGGTTTGTGAGTCACTTAAGTCATTTGAGTCACTAACTGAGGGATTCATTCATGCCATAACCAGCTCTTGTGACTGATTAAGATGTTTCTAGCTTTAGAGGAGGTTAACCGGCGGTGAATTCACTCGTTTCACTGCATGTGTTTCGGGAAACAAAACTCGCTCATGTGAGCGATTCATGGTTTGGTGAAGACTACGCTGCTCAATGAATTGCAGGTTAATGGAGATGGCAGATTCGGAACGAAGTTATTTAATTTATCTATGTGAGTAACCCGGATGGTTCATAAACCGGCCAGTTCAGAGTTGAGTAAGTAAATTAAAAACTGATAAAGGTTTTTTTATTTATTTCCTTCCATGACAGTGCCTGGACTTGGATTGTTTTTTGTATTTTGATCTCTGCTCTTTCGGCTACCTTTCCAAACGGTGACAGGCCTTTGTGCTCGACAGGATCAGCCCCAGTGTCAACACGCCAGTTGTCAGCCCTGTGGAAGAAAAATGAAAAACATAATGCAATAATCAATGATTTAATCATCGATGGCATCAGACAGAGTTACAGGTACTTTCTAGGTGTGTTATGTTATCCACCCTGCCTATCTCTGTATGTCCCTAGAGAGTGTTTGGAATCTCCCCTGCTAACCCTCATGGTGGATCAGGCAACGTCAGTTTATTATGGTTTATTATAATACGGCTCTTTAGAATGCTAACCGACATCCTATTGACACGGCCACATCTTTTTGTATAATAATGTCCACTGAAAAAGTATAATAACCACTGTCAATTGCAACGAGTTTTGTGGTTTTCATAACGCTCCGCAAGTAGTCAGTCCACTCATCATTACACACTTTGCATTGGGGTCCTATCACTCTGTTGGGGATTATTCCACGAGAATGACCATCTCGCTGAACATTATCCTTTACTTAGGTCTGTTGCATCTCCATAGCACGTGACTGGTTGTGGAAAACTTTAACCTTTCTTGTAATTCTCTTTTCCCAGTAGATAGAACTTTTAGTTGTTTAGTTCCTTTTCCTTTTGTTTTCATTCTACATTGATCTTTCTTTTTACATCACATTCATTCAGCATTGCTAATGCATTCTCATTAATAAATGAATCTGCATAATTACCTCATACAGTCATACAGCACACTTAAATGCGTGAGCTTCACTTTATTTTAGATAGCCCATAACAAACTAAATCTACCTCAACAATTTGTTTGATTACACATTACAGTAGTTTGTAGAGTGATTGGAGGTAAAATTGGTGGTTTTGTCTTTCCAGTGTACACAACTAAAAGAAACTAGCCTACAGACTATTAGGGCCATAGAATAAAGAGGGATATACATATTTCTATTCATTTGACATGCAGTGTAGAGGTGTGGGGTGGAACCCACCAGGGCGTGTTGCAGCTGTGTGTGAGGGTGAGGTACCGCACTCCAAGCTGGTACATGGTGCGGAGTGTTCCCAAGCTGCTGTCAATAGAGTGCCCACCTTCAACACCAATCAGACTGGCAGTCTTATTCTCCCTGAAGGCCGTCCTGATGTCTATGATGCAGAAGCAGTGACCATGAGCTTCATAATGTCATTATATCATCAGTTGTCATTATACTGTATACCTGCCAAGTCCACTTTTACAAAGCTTCAGAGCACACATCCACACACACACACACAGACATATACAGTAGAAAGAAATGTCCTTGCTGACATGTTCAGTCCCTTTTTCCATACTCTTGGTGTGCTTTTATCACGAGAAATAAATGATTGCTTTTACCCAGACCTAACCTTACTGCGACATTCATCACATTCCACATTCAAATAAAAAAAAAAATGCTCTCACACTGCTCTCTTATTAGGAGCTTGTCATCTTTTGCGGTCAGTCAGGTTGGAGCATAGTGGAGGAATTTGCATATTGTCACTGAGAGACTGGCTTCATTGTGAGGTTACATTCCATGGTGCGATAAGAGAGTGTTGAGGGAATCTAAGATCTTTGGTATCATGTTGCTGCTGGCACTTACCTTCAGTGCTTGTAGCAAACATGAAGTCATCAGGATATTTGCTACACATTCTGTGAATGACATCGATTTGTTCGAGTGTTTGTCGGACGGCGTCTTTGTATTGGGTTTCACAGGGAACATATGCAGCCCAGAACTTTGAGAGAGATTGTAGAATATTATTAGAGACTTCTCAGTGTGTGTATGCATGTAATTGTGTGTTTGTGTGTGTGTGTTGTGTGTGTTTGTTAATGACACAGAGAGAAAGAGAGAGAGAGAGAGAGAGAGAGAGAGAGAGAGAGAGAGAGAGAGAGAGAGAAAGAGAGAGAAATGGACTGTATTGCTTTGTGTGCAAGATGTCTTTGTGTAACTCAGTGTGTGTGTGTGTCTGTCTGTCTGTCTGTCTGTCTGTCTGTCTGTGTGGATGTATGTGTGGGTGTATGCGTGGAACATGTGGATGATATAAACACCTGCGCAGAAAGTCGTCCTGCCTTGATTTTGGGAATGTTGGTGTGTGTGCCGTCAATGGTGTTGAGGTCTACAGAGTTGAGTTGGTTATTAAATCTTTTCCTCAACTGCCAGGGGAGGTCATTGTGACTGTAGCGGAGAGAGGTCAAAGTTTAAACAGCTGACCCTTTTACAGCAGAAACAACATCCGCATTGTTTAGCAACTGACAGGTTTTACAGGGTGCAATGGCCCTCTGTAACATTCATACAAAACATTTCAGAATGGTTAGGCCTACACATGTGTAAAAGCATTGATATATGGGCAGCATCTTTAAGAAGAACTCATAAGAAATTAGTCTCCTATGACTGAAACATTTGGTGACGATGTTATAACCTGTCCCGTAGAGCTATTTAAGCCTGTATAAATATATATAATAATGGTCTGGCCCTGCATTAACCGGCCTAAATATATATGTATAAAATCCAAATGCTACTTACAAGAGCAGTGTGTGGATTTGGTATCATCCAAAGAGACAATAACATATTTCAATATAACAAGAGCTCTGATTACAGTAAAAAATAAATAAAAAAGAAAATACTTACAAAATATTTAAGCTTAAATCACCAAAATGGAACTGAAAAAAGCATATGTTTGGCTATTCAAATGTAGAAAAAGCTGTGACTTAGTTGTTGGGTGTTTTATTACTATTCCACCTAATGTGTCAATTAATGATAAAGGTGAGGCACAATGACGCGCACACTAGACACACTACGTATGCTAACCATTAATCTAGAATTATCCTGAATCCTGTTTTTCCAGGACATAGCGGACAGCTTGATTGTAATAGAAATGATGCCGTACACTGAGGAGCGGGAAAGCCGAGGCCAGATTAGTCATGCCTTACCCATCTATGAGTGGAGTCCCAGCCATCAGTTGAAGAGCGCGCTCCCTGAGCGTTTGAGCACCCCTGACAGCGAGTGCGAGGGCCAACACAAAGGCCACAGCAAACCCACAGCTCGTTCCCCTGGTGGACATACTCATGGTTTCCCTTTGGACACAAGCTGTCCGGTCAGTACAACCACTTCGGAGGGGCCTCTAGTTAGTCTTTTTTACTCTATGTATCCGTTTTTCGGTCTTACCGTTCTGCTTCTGCCTCTCTCTCCTTCACCCTCGTCAGGCCTAGAGTCTGCTGCCTACCTCTGCTCTCCTCTGCGTCCGTCTGTCCTGTCCTGCCCAAGCAAGTGTGCTATCATCTGCCTCAAAACATAAATTCAAAGGCTGTGCTTCAGTTAATGTGTAATCCAGATTGTCATGGAATCTCAAGAACAATGCACCGCAATTACATCTCACAAACTGTTGTTCCAAATGTTATATGTCAATAAAAGATTACACAGTGGGTTTTTTTTTTTGTGGGGAAACTGTATTGTGGTTAATGAGTGTTAGAAGGAAGCATACTGTGTTAGCTGACCTCTGCCTTCCGCCTTCACCTAAAAAAAACATTGCTAATGTTAGAAGTCTTATTGTTTTTCGGTCTTATCGTTTTTGCCTCTGCCTCCTTCACCCTGTTGTCAGGCCTAGTGTCTGCTGCTCACTTCTGCGCTCCTCTCCACCCATCTGTCCTGTCCAAGCAAGTGTGCTATCAGAAGGAAGCATACCGTGTTACCTCACCTCTGCCTTCCGCCTTTCCTTAAAAAAAAAAAAAAAACATTGCTAAAGTTAGAAGTCTTATGCCAAAATCAAGATCTAAACAAGTGCAATGGCACCCCCGAGATGGCAACCTGATCCCCTATGTGGATGTACAGGGTCATTGCAATATGGGCAGGCAGACAGACACACACACACACACACACACAATCCCCAAGGGGACCAGGTAAAAAAAACCTGTACATGTGTTACCTAGTGGCCAGCAGAAACCCAACAGACAGCCAAGATGGATACAAACATACTTTTATTATAGATTGACAAGACAATTAAATACTGATATGTAAAAAAAATTTAAAAAAATAAAAAAGTAGTTGCCAGGGGCAAGGCTGAGTATTTTCAGAGTTCCTCGGTCAATCTCTCGGTCCTCTCAGAGCAGTCAAGCAGTCAAGTCAAGGGGGTTACAGCAGTTGTCACACCAACAAGGTGTACAGGTACTACTCTGGAAAATTACAATATCATGTAAAAGTTGTTTTATTCAGGCAATACAACATAAAGGTGAAACCAATACATTTTCTAGAGTCATTACATGCAAAGTGAGATCTCAAGTTTTTTGTTGTTGTAATTTTGCTGATTATGATTTACAGCTTATTAAAACCTCAAACCCAAAAACTCAGGAAATGAGAATACTGAGAAAATCTTCAGTATAGGCTCAAAGTGTCATACACTAATCAGGTAAGTAATGCAAAACACTTGCAAAAGGGTCCTGAGCCTTTACAGTTTTTCTCAATTGTTTAAACACATTTTCTGAAAGCATGCCTCATACTCTCAGAACTCTACACACAAATCAAAAAACACACACACAATGGGCAAAACCACTCACTTCTCCTGCAAAATGAAACTTTGCATTCAAAACAATGTTATTTCTTCTCAAAATGCTATTTGCTGTCAAATGACAAACACAAACCATCATATGAATAGACATTTATAACAACCAGTTGAACCCTGATGTGCTTAATGTAAAACACTATGATAAATAGAAAACACTTCTTCTCCATTCATCATAATGATTTAGACCTTTTTTTGTTCAGTGTTACACTTGCTACAGACAGTACATACATAAAAGTGTGCTATATTTTAGAATAGTGTTTTTATACTCAGAACGCACATATACATTGTTACAAATATATTTTATTTTTCCCCACAAAAACAGTGTACACACTGTGCATCCCAATCAACACAAAGCTGCACCTACAGTGATCTACATACAATAGAACAGAAGAATTTACTGTAGCCTATACATTTACAAAAAAAAATTACGCTGCATCCTTTCTTCTGTTTTTGTGTGGCCAACGCACCTCATCCACATCACATGCAATGTTTTTCCTGGCCTAGCAGTGAATCCATCCATGAAAAGCCTCAATTGCTATATTTCAACATGCGTCTTCCATAGAGAAAGGGTACACGCATTTGTGGATTTTGGTCATACACTTTCATCTCCAGTCAAAAAAAATCCTGAATTGTGTTGAGGATTGTAGAATATGGAGAGAGATACATATGTAAACTACTAAGCAACTACTGTAAAATAATTTTGTTGACCAAATGGTCAACCAAAATGGCTCTGATCTCATCAGAGATTACGGTCGTTTCTCGTCCTGTCACACAGCTTTACAATTAGCTATCAGAGCTTTGGAAGAGGCAGAGCCACAGCTAGAGGAGTGAGAGTAAGAGGAGAAGGACGGGGAGGACCCGAACGAGGATGAGAAAGGACAGTAATCTCTGATGAGATCAGAGCCATTTTGGTTGACCATTTGGTCAACGAAATTATTTTACAGTAGTTGTTTAGTTGTTTACGTATCTCTCTCCATATTCTGCAATCCTTAACCCAATGGAGGATTTTTTTTTGACTGGAGATGAAAGTGTATGACCAAAATCCACAAATGCGTGTACTCTTTCTCTAAGCTATGGAAGACACATGAAAATATAGCAACTGATGCTTTTCATGGATGGATTCGCTGCTAGGCCAGGAAAAACATTGCATGTGATGTGGATGAGGTGCTGTGGCCACGCCAAAACAGAAGAAAGGATGCAGCGTAATTTTTTTGTAACTGTATAGCCTACAGTAAACTCTTCTGTTGTGTTTTATGTAGACCACTGTAGGTGCAGCTTTGTGTTGATTGGGATGCACAGTGTGTACACTGTTTTTGTGGGAAAAATAAAATATATTTGTATCGATGTATATGTGCGTTCTGAGTATAAAAACAATATTCTAAAATATAACACACTTATGTATGTACTGTATGTAGCAAGTGTAACACTGAACAATAAAGGCCCAAATCATTATGATGAATGGAGAAGAAGTGTTTTCCATGTATCATAGTGTTTTACATTAAGCACATCAGAGTTCAACTGGTTGTTATAAATGTCTATTCATATGATGGTTTGTGTTTGTCATTTGACAACAAAATAGCATTTTGAGAAGAAATAACATTGTTTTGAATGCAAAGTTTCATTTTGCAGGAGAAGTGAGTGGTTTTGCCCATTGTGTGTGTGTTTTTTTGACTTGTGTGTAGAGTTCTGAGAGTATGAGGCATGCTTTCAGGAAATGTGTTTAAACAATTGAGAAAAACTGTAATAGGGCAATTGACTTTAGAATTTTGAATCACTGTGTGTTCCTTGTGAAAACAAGACATTTCTGTCATGAAAATTGTGCCAAACGCAGAGAATTGTCTATAGTGTTTTGAAAAAAGTGTGTTTTAGAACTGCAATTTCAGTGCAAAGCAGGAATTGTGTTTGTAGTTTAGCAGAATCGGTTAATGGGGTTGGTGCATGAGTTACATGTTGTGGTCATTGTGTCTGAAGTACAACGAATTGTGTGTAAACAATTGAGAAAAACTGTAAACATTTCATCTTTAAAGTTGAGTTACAACTGAAATGCATGCACTTTTTCAGGATATTCTAATTTTCCAAGTAGTACCTGTAGTTGTGGCACTCTATGCAGCAAGATAGCCAACGATGAAGAAGGGTCCAATGTACAGTAGTCGAGGCAACACTGGGCGTGGAGACAAAAAAGACCAGGCCAAGAGCTGGAAGAGAATACGTGGGATGACCAACCGCAAACCGCACCACAGATAGCAGAGGACACATTCAACCACACAAATAAAGGAAATATAATTACGGCCCCTTAGGCAGCCATGAAAGAGAGTCAGATGCACAGCCACACGGTCCTCTGGACAACATCAGGCACTGGGACCATGGGAGAGATGCCAGAGGCTGAAAAACAGCAACTCAAAATGACCACCAGCACCACAGACAACAGCCAGTGCATTCTCAGTTGGTGTAAGCAGATGTAGTTACGGCCCTTTAAACAGCAGTAGCAAGCAGACAGTCAAGTTCAGCTGTAGTGCCCCAGCATTCTGACAAAGGAGGCCTGGGAGCGTGGACTTCTGGAGGTGGGAGTGAACACAACAAACATTTAGGCACAGCAGAGGGATACAAGTAGCAACAATACCTCACACCCAGACAACAGAACAATTAGGCCCTGCACAGGACAATAGTGTGCGACAGCAGGGTGGCGTGGTGCTCTTCTTCTGCCGTTCTGTCCCAGTCCTCACACAACTGGCTTTTAAATGCTCCTAACAGGGTGTGGTGTGTTTTTAAGCCATTAGAGGGCAATTGCAATCATAAGCAGCAAGGCGAAGGCAATAATCAGTTCTTGTCTCCCCATCAGTGGCAATCACTTAGCCACAGGAAGTGCAGCCCAAATATGGGCAGAGAGGAGGAGCACATTAATGAGTTCACATGAAATTTACCCTGCATCCAAAACCTTAGTAGGCACTGCGTTCTATGCAGTACATACCACTCGGCCGTTACAGTATTAGCTTCTACATAGCAAACTAGCCAGTAGCAGGTACAATTTGGACGTACTACAATACCACCATCTTGCCTGTCCTCTGGATGGACCCGGATGTTTACATCAGCATCATGATTTTGCCAGCTTGTACCAAAGGGTTAGCTACCACTGCTAGTTAGTCATACAGTCATGGCTATCTATGCTGAACTCTCCTTTTATCAGATAACCTTAACGTTTATGCGCATTGGTGACGTGAACAATGTATTTATATGGCTTTTATTTACTGAAGTGCACATTTGTACACCGTCGGATAACAACCGGTGTCTCCGCCATCTTGGTTACTTTTAGCGAGCGGAAGTTTTGGGTTCTTCTTCTATGGTTTTTAACCTCCCAGTGACTTCTGGGATAGTGTAGTGTAGTTTGTTTGCACACTGCAAAATACTACCGGAAATAGCAAGCCATCCGGGTACTTTTGGCCCGGCTTCGCCTACTACTGAAAGCCTACTAAGGTATTCGGATGTTCTAGATCGTGGCTTCCTCAAATTTGGCTACTGTGCAGGCGGCTAGCAAGGGTATTCGGATGCACGGTTAGTCACATGGGCAAGGAAGCACAGTCCAAATATGGGCATGAGGCTAAAAACAGGAAGTAGGTTGCCAGGTTCTCATGAGCAGATGTCTAAAGAGTCAATTTGGGCACACACAATAAAAGCCAATACAAAAGTTAGACACCATAGCAAGTAACCACTACAATTTGTGAACACACAACGCAGTAAATTACCACTACGATATGTTGACACACACCACTGTCACATGAAATACACTGCACACAGTAAGGCCCTAATGTCTCTGCTAAAAAAAAGCTGGATCAACCTGTGACACATGCCTTCATTTCCAGTAGGGTTGACTATTGCAATGGTCTTTCACAGGCCTTCCTAAAAAGACCATCAAACAGCTTGAACTGATCACAAATGCAGTAGCAAGGGTTCTTAGAAGAACAAAAAGATCTGATCATATTACTCCAGTTCTAAGGTCCATGCACTGGCTCCCAGTATGTTTTAGAATTGACTTTAGGGCATTGCTTCTTGTGTTGGGATGGGATGGGATGGGATGGGATGGGATGGGATGGGATTTAATTGGATATGTTTCGGCTATATGCACCAACTAGGTCTCTAGGATCACAGCAGAAAAATCTGTTGGTAAAACCTGCTGTTAGAACAAAATGTGGTGAAGCAGCTTTCAGTTGCTATGCTGTAAAGCTCTAGAACCAGCTTCCAGAAGACATCCAAAATGCTCCTACTGTTGGCAGTTTCAAATCTAGACTTAAGACCAAACTGTTTTCAGATGCTTTCTGTTAATATTTTTTACTAATTTTACATATATCATTTTAAGCATTCAAGCTTATTTTATCTTCTCAGATGATTCAGATGATTCATTTATAGTTATTTTGTGTTTTTGTGCTTTTATCTGTTTTTATGCTTTTATGTATTTTACTTAACATACCACATACTTATTTTAATTTTATTCTTTTAAACTTCTTTTATCTTTAATGCTTTTAACTTATTGTTTTTTTTACTTTTATTTTTGTTAAGCACACTGAACTGCCGCTGTGTATGAAATGCGCTATAGAATTAAACTTGCCTTGCATTTCCTTAATACAAGGGTTTAGTTTCAATGTCATGAGTGCAGCACTACGGGGAGTAAAGCTGAGCTGCTGTGGAAAATGTACAGATGGGTTATGCCACTCATCAGTGTAGCAGGACAACTGTCACCGAGGATGGTGGCATCAGTCAGTCAGTTTTTAAAGTTGACTCATGAGGGAGGGGAAGGAATGTTGAAAGCAGTTACAGGGAAACAACTGCCAGCTTTGGTAAGCCTGGGTTGTGTGCCTGTGTTGCCAAAGACTTGTCACTAAGAAATGGCAAATACACTGTGGTTGTGTTCCAGAGGTGTCTGAGGCAGGTTTTTAATTACATATTTTACTCCTTTTTTTTATCGTGCAGATGGTGGTCAAGTCCATGCATGTTCAGTAAGAAACACATCACCCATACTCATGCATTCAGTGAATGTCTTGTTTACCTTACTTTAATTTAATGTGTATCACCAGTAAAATGTGTCCAAAGTAGATGAAAGGCTCATGGTTAAGTTTTGGAAGTAGTGAAGAAATGTATCTATCTTAACAAGTTGTTAAATGATATGCTACAGTAGCTCGCTGGTGGCTGGTATGTTTACAGAGTAATTGGATAAAATACGTTTACCTTTTCAGTATTGAAAACGAAAAGAATCACAAATGATTGAGGCCACAGAACAAAATGAGATATATTTATGTGTATATATTCTTTTTTATTTTATTTGACCCACCCCTGCCTTTTCTTCCCTCCTCATTCTTTCGTCTTGATTGTTGTGATGGCATTTACAAGCGATAAAGGCTTCCAGTAACTATTTCATCACGGTTTTCCCAGCTAATATCCCGGGGATTTATTTTAGGGCATAGATAAGATCGAGTCATTTGGTGTACAACGCGGAAACTAGCACTTCCTCATCTTAAATTGGGCATGTGCATTACCTTGTTTTCTTTTGGTTTATTTACCATGTTGGTATTTATTTGTTACCTGAGTGCAGGTGGTTCAAGATTCAAGGTTTAAGGTTTTTTATTTGTCAACTTTCCTACATGTGCAGAACATACAGAAAAATCAAAATGCCATTTCTCTTCTCTCTGACAGTAAACAGCAGTAGACAACAGTAAATATAGACAATACAGTAAATATAGACAAACAGAATAAATAGAAAGACAGCGAGACAACAGACAATAAAGTAGGTAGTGCAAAAAGAAAAAAACAGTGTCACAGTGCAGTTGTATAATAAAGTAACATATTATAAAATGAACTAATAATAAAATAAGTGGGTAATTTTTGTAATAACCGCAGCTGTATTTTTAAATATATTTTGTTCTACCTTAATTTAACATAACACTGTCAAATTGACTAACTAAATAATTCAAACTACTACTTTGAAGTATCTTTGGTTAACCAAACTGGAATAAGAGTAGCTTTGCTGTGGTTGAAAATCTTTGTGTGTAAAGTCATGAGCTTTGATTGGTAAAACGTTAGTAGTGGTAATAACCAGAACTTCTGAACAGTAATTCTAAAAGCTTGCTTTGGTATGGAATGAGGAGCAGATATTTGATATGGGGGTCTCATTCTTTTTAAAGCAAACACATAGTCTGTGTGAAGTACTTAATGCGTTAGTGTGCGTGCCATTGCCTTATGTGGTTTTAATAATTATTTGCTACATTTTATGTATTTTACACTGAGGATAGTCCGAGGGACTGACACGTTTGTACAGCACATTTGAACTTTTTTTTCAATGTTGGGACTATGTGAGAAAAAAAGCCTTGAAAAAAAAAATATATATATCTAGTTTAAAACAAGACCTTTTTGACTTTTTGTGTTTTCTTGAGTGCGAGTCCTCCCTGTCTGTACTACATTTTATGTCCATATGCAGTGTTTTCCCCAGAAATAAAAAGAAGGGTTTAAATTTTGATGTAAATACGATGACGCGGTGACACGGTAGCTAGGAGGATTGGTGGGCATGCACCCTGGGAACATTTTTTTTTCTAGACTTAAAATGGTGCATTCTAGGAAGATCTTAAGCTAAATTTTGGTCCCAGAAGGCTGGTGGAAACATAACACTTTTAATAAAATGTTGCATTTTTTGGCACAAATAGAACAAAAAACTCGTTGCACTTGGTGAGTTGAAAGAGCCAAAACTCCCAGGTGGGAAGGCTAATTTATTGTCACACAAGAAATACTGCAAGCACTATAATGTCACATGAATTTGACTAGGCTGTCACTAAAATGTCTAAACTAAATGTTGAGCCTCCTGTTTTTCTGGGCCGCCTACTTGTCTGCCGCAGCATCCAACCACATCTCTCGGACAGGTGGACCCTCGATGCTAATGAGCACCACGCTAAATATCTCCCTGTATGGCCACATGAAAGCTGAATTGGTACCACAGATCTTAGATTCTGCAGATAAATATATTTCAGTGTAGTGTAGTGTAGTATTATCTAGAATGATGTCTGATGACAACAAAATCTTATTTCAGTTCTCATGTAACAAGCTAACGAACTAGCTCATTGAAATGATTGGTAATGTGGTAATGCTAACAGTCATCGACTCACCTTGAATTTAACACGCTGCAATAACCTTACAACTTTATATTACTTTCTCCACTTCAGCTAATATCAGTATTAGTAGGCTATTTAGGTGGGTGTTGGCTAGTAAAGTGGCAGCTTTCAGTTTAAAACATTATGTTAGCGTAGTTCGCTAGCGTTAGCGCGCTAACAACACCATACAGGCTGCAGCCTGGTCTGAAATGAAGCTAATTTTCTGGAAATCCAAACAGTAACAACGTACACTATTAGGCTTGAAATAATCACAAATAATTGCGGATTGTGACACCTTGTTAAAAAGAACCATCAACAAATCCAGAAAGACGTAAGGACTAATTTATTAGTTAAATTCCACGAGTGTCCTATTCAATGAAACAGTCTTGACTCTGCTCTACATAAAAGACGATTTGCCTTTCACGCTCTCTCTCACTCTCTTTCAGCAGATGATCCGATCGCATTCTGTACACTGTGGAGAAAGTTTTCTTGCTACATGAGCATGTCCCAAGGAGAGCGTTCTCCTTCCTTCTTGTGTAGCATTTACAGTCAAAGTCAGGCAGTTTTAGTAGCCCAGAGGTTTGCGTTAAAGATCTTAGATTCTACAATACTCTCTGATACAGCTGACTGGCGGAAAAAACAAACAAAGGAGCACTGTAATCGGCAGGTGATTGGCCAGTTTTGCCAGTATAGTAGTTTACACACCCACCACGGAAGTTTCCTAAAAACGCAGCCTACATTTGACTACATTGGGGCTTCTTGTTCGGGGTTAAATCCCGGGGGGAATGTTTTTGTGCATGATTTTTAAGCGTATCGGCATTTTATGAAAGCGTCTCGGCAAAACTTGATGCGTATCGGCAAAAAAAGAAGCGTATCGGTGCCGATATGCTTAGACGCTTTGGGGAAAACACTGCATATGGTTCCCAAAGAAAATAATGGAGGTTATTTTCACAACCTAGCAACACACATATAGTCATTTAGACTCAAAAGCATTACAAATTTCTTATTGTAAATGAGCGCAGTAGTTATGCTTGCTTCGCAGCAACATTGTCATGAGTTATATGAAAACCTAATAAAACATGGCTCTCATTGTTACACAGCTAGACAAATATTCCTCCCAGTTGGTTTGAATTCAAGCAAATGCAATAGTGAGCAATGTCAACACACTCATTTAGCTCAGCTGATTTTCAGGGAAATAAAGTTGAAAATGTAGCCCCACTTAAGGTGTCGCTGCCCATTGGCCCTTACTGTGTCTAGGCCTGGTTACCAAATACATCTCAAAACAGATTCATCAGTATATTGTACAGTAGTAGTAGTATATTGTTGGATGGGGTGTTGTAGGAACAATGGTGACAGCAGTTCCTTATGGCAACTGTTATCTAATCTCATATTACATTTACATCAATACAGCCTTATCTCTTAGATTAAGGACTCTTTGCCATGACTAGTCATACAAACACCTGTGCAGAGGTTTTTTTTTGTAATCATTTTTCTCAAGGTTGGTTGACATTTATGACTTCCTTGCATTACATGGTAAGCTATAAACACCCATTTATTTATCATTGGAAATTTTCCAGTTATTATATGCCAATAACAGATAGAATAGTTTTTATGCAAGGTTAGTATTGGTATGAAATTAGCTCATGAAATACCTCTTTATTCTTATATTTTACTTTTCATATATCTGTTTCATCATTTCTATTTCTAAACTACTGTATCCCCCATGAACCCCTCACACGCATACATACACACTCTCAGTTGCATAAATGTCTGTTTTTGGTTGCTGTACCACCATATGTGGTGGTTGGTGTATTTTTCTTTGTTTTTTCTTTTGTGCTGTACAATACTGCATTCACAACAGCAACCGATTTATTCAGAAAATATAATATTTTTTGTTCCAATATTGCTTGTGTTGACTTCTATTTGCATACTACTGAATTTTCACTCTTGTAAGGCAATATATCAAAACATCCATAAAGACAACAGAGCCTTAGATTTAGAGCAACAGTGTGTCAATGGCATACAAAGTATGTAATGCGTAGGGAAATGTGTTTATTATATGAGACAAAGGCTTGCTTTTAAGATGTGTTTATAATATTTTGAGTACTTTATTTCATTTCCCAGCAGATAGGATGCTTTTTGCATTTTGCGTGAGCAATAGTTGAATTTGTGCGTAGAGTTTTGAGAAAAACACACAGAGCTTTGAAAATGTGTGTAAGCAGTTGAAAAAAATGTAATTAACTCAGAGTGTTGCATAGTGTGCCTTTAACTGCTGTTTTGGTCATTCTTATGGGATGGGTATGCTTTGTATGCCACGCAAACTACTGCATGCCTCTTGGGATCAGTAAAGAATCCCTAGGCAAACCTTAAAAACATGGCCAAGTAATTTTGCACATTCGTGCAAAGGCGTACATGATAAGCTTTTAAGCTGTTAAGATATTTACATAAATGTGCAAAATATTTAAAATAATGAAAAACTGCTCTTAAGTTAAGAATTCTTTAAATATATGGCCTCGTAAAGTTTAAGTTGATCTAAAAATAACAGTTTGGATCCTTTTAGTTCTTGACAAAGAAATGTGCCTAAAACCTCTGAAAAAAACAAGCATTTAGAAGCTGCCAAGGACTCCTTTGGCTTACTGTTTGCCTTTCCATGTGCTGAAGTGATTATGCTTAACATGTATGTCTGACAGTGCCTCTAATATGTAACTTATTGTGAATGTGTCATGTGGCTAACTAACCTTTGGTATTCATATTTTGTTTTGTGATCATCTTTACTGTGTCTTTATGCTTGCTGGTATATTTTGTTTGTTAAAACCTTCACATATTGAGAATGGCACCATTTCTGATCCTGTATATTTTGCACAATAACTCCTTTCTTTTCTTCATATTCTGCCCATTTCTCATTCTGTGATTGAATGTGCTACTGACAGATTTTAACTTGTGTGTTCACATTATACCTAGGGGGCTAAGTGACAGGCCCAGTCACATTACTTTAGTAATCTATAAACCTCACACAGTGATACAGGAGCCCAGTGGCTTCATTCTTATGTCAAATCAAAACCACAGGAGCTTATCATGCACGGTTAAAGTTTATTTTACTCTCCCTGTTGCATCAATTAAGTACAGTGTAACACAGTGTGTAACAGTATGTAATATTATGTACGTACACTGTACTTTGGAGTTAGGGTAAGGTATGTACAGTGTGAGTACACAAAAAAAGAACCATAAAATGAATACCTCATGCACATTCAGCAATAGCTGGTTGAGATCTGCTCATGTCACTTTCTCTTCTCTTCTATTCTGCTCTAGTCCATGTGTAGCATGTGGATTAGAAGTGCAATTGCTCAGCATGTCTCTCATGGCCTCAGGAGGTGGTCTGGACCAGTCCGAACTTAATCCTGCATGCATCTCGAGTGTTTTACACCTGTAGTTTCCTGTGTTCAACCACTATCTGATCGCAGTCCAATGTCCCACAACATCTTTTAAAGCCAGGTGTGAATGAAGGGGAATAGGGTATTGGTTACAAACCATGACATGAGGACATGCATTTTGGAAGTGAAGTGGAGCTGAATCCTTTCCTCCACGCTAAAATGAACTTCAAAGTCAGACTGTGTCTATGTATATGACCTTGCTTTTAGTGTGCAACTCAAAATCCATTACATGGTCCTGTTAGCCAATGAGAAGATTATCTCAAATCCTTGTGCATCCCAGCCAAAGGGCTTGGCTTTTATCCAATGAAAATATTGAATGCGTGTGCTGGCTGCGCACCATGTGCTGCCTTATGACAGGGACCCGTACTGTTTGGCATCAACTCTTGTCTGAGCACTTACAATAGGCCATTTCTTTACCTTTTATTTCAACATTATAACTTACTGAGATATAAACTGAGCACCCACTTCCTTTTTCCTATCATGTTATTTTGTCTTTCATTTTCTTGCCTTTTTGGGGAAGTGGAGGTGGGGTGAGGGTTTGTTACTTTTTCATTACCTTGGTGCAGGTACCTTTTTCATTACCTAGGTGCAGGCAGTAAAATAGGACCAGCAGAGGGTTACTACAAGTATATTTGGGGGAAGAACTGAAACAGTATTATGATGTGAAAATAATGTTTACTGTCATTGTACCATGCACAATGAAGTTTAAGGTGCCATCTATACAAAGACTATAAAAAGAATAGATGGATAGAATAATAAATAATGCACGTGCGCACACACACACACACACACACACACACACACACACACACACACACACACACACACACAAGCATACATTCGAACATTATTGCACAGATCCTTTAAAGGTGTCATTCCCTGAGAAACCGTTTACTACTTGCTCTTTTTGAAATACGCAGGTCACTCGTACGGAGCTGCATGCATGCTGCACGTAAAAATGTTCTTCTACCCCAATTGTGTCCATCAGTCAATGAAAGAAAATAACAGGTATAACAAGCGAATGAGAAAAGGGCAAATGAAGTGACATACGTTTGTGAATTAGAAAAAGCCATGCCATAGTTGTGATTACCAGAGGAGTCTCGTTGCAGCACACAATCACCTAGCAAAATATAGGTGAGTACAGTAGGCGTGTTTCTCTTCGTCTCAAGAGAGTTGCCCCCCAGCCTTACTGAGCTCATGGATCTGGCCGGACGCATTGATGCCCGTATCAGACAGAGGATCCGGGAGAACCCCCCAGCCTCTCTCCGACTAGGTATGAGGCCCACACCGCCTAGGGTACCGTCGCCCGAACCCATGCAGATAGACCGGGCTCGGGTCACCCCTGAGGAACGCCAACGCAGACGGGACACAGGTTCCTGTTTCTACTGTGGAAAGGTGGGTCATTTTTGCGCCGAATGCCCTCTAAAAGACAGAGCCCGCCAGTGAGAATAGGGGGCCTGGTGGGCACAGCTATCAACCCACCATGCTCTCATTGATTCAGGTGCAGACAGGAATTTAATGTGCTCTGCTACAGCACTTAGGCTGGGAATTCCCCTACTCTCTTTAGAGAGCCCCCTCACAGTCCAGACTCTCAATTGCAGCAGCCTGGGAACCATCACCCATAGCACAGCCCCTGTCACTCTGACAGTCTCTGGTAACCACTCGGAGATAATATCCTTCCATGTCATGACTGACCCCCATGTCCCAATAGTTCTTGGACTCCCTTGGTTGTCTGTGCATAACCCCCATGTTAACTGGTCAGACAATAGCATTTTGGGTTGGAGCGCCTTTTGCTTGTCCTCATGCCTTGGTCCTGCCTTCACCTCTGCTTCTCCCTCCCCAGCTCCCGAGGAGTTTCCTGATCTGTCTAATGTCCCCAATGAGTATTTGGACCTCAAGCCTGTGTTTAGCAAGTCCCGAGCTGTGTCTCTGCCCCCACATAGGCCTTATGATTGCGCCATAGAGCTTCTCCCTGGCACCTTTCCACCCAAGGGCAGATTGTATTCCCTCTCCCCCTCTGAAAGGGAGGCCATGAAGAGATACATTTCGGACTCCCTGGCCGCCGGGATCATTCGCCCGTCATCATCTCCTGCTGGTGCTGGCTTCTTTTTTGTGGGGAAAAAGGATGGGTCCCTACGTCCTTGCATTGATTATCGAGGGCTAAATGACATCACTGTTAAGAACAGGTACCCTCTACCCCTCATGTCCACGGCCTGCTCCAGGGAGCCTGTATATTTTCTAAGCTTGATTTAAGAAATGCTTATCATCTTGTCAGGATTAGGGAGGGGGACAAATGGAAAACGGCCTTCAATACCCCTACAGGCAATTATGAATATATGGTGGTTCCTTTTGGTCTGACTAACGCCCCAGCCGTTTTCCAGGCCCTTGTCAATGATGTCCTGCGAGACTTTTTGAATGTTTTTGTGTTTGTTTTTCTGGACGATATCCTAATTTTTTCCCCTTCTCTAGAGGCCCATAGACACCATGTCAGGCAGGTTCTCCAGCGGTTGCTGGAGAACAAGCTTTTTGTCAAGGCAGAAAAATGTGAATTTCACAAGGACACCGTATCCTTTCTGGGTTTTGCCATCTCTCCCTCCAGGATACAGATGGACCACTTGAAACTGAAGGCAGTCATGGACTGGCCTGTGCCCTCTTCAAGGCGAGCACTCCAGCAGTTCTTGGGATTCGCAAACTTTTACCGGCGGTTCATCAGAGGGTACAGTTCCGTGGCTGGGCCCCTCACCGCACTCACATCTACCAAGATCCCCTTCCATTGGAGTGAGAAGGCAGAGAAGGCCTTCGCAGACCTAAAGGGTAGGTTCACCTCCGCTCCCATTTTGACCATCCCTGATCCCTCTCTCCAGTTTGTTGTGGAAGTAGATGCCTCGGAGTCAGGTGTGGGGGCTATCCTGTCACAACGGTCACCTATGGACAACAAGTTGCATCCGTGCGCCTACTTCTCCCACCGTCTATCTCCTGCCGAGAGGAACTATGATATTGGAGATCGGGAGTTGCTAGCAGTCAGGAGGCATTGGCTAGAGGGGGCTAACCCTCCTTTTCTTGTATGCACAGACCACAAAAATCTTGAATGTCTTCAAACAGCCAAGCGCCTGAATGCCAGACAAGCCAGGTGGTCACTTTTTTTCTCTCGATTTAATTTTTCTCTCTCCTATCGCCCTGGTTCCAAGAATGCCAAGCCCGATGCCTTGTCCAGACAATTTTCCTCAACCATGAAACCACACTCCCCGGAGGCCATCCTCCCTCCTAGATACCTGGTGGGGGCAGCCCTGCTGGGGATTGAGGCCATCGTCCGGGAGGCCGAGGATCAAGAACCCAGTCCAGGTAATGGACCGTCTAATTGCCTCTTTGTGCCCTCCGTCCATGGGAAGAGATGTCCAGACGTTTGTGGCCGCTTGTGATGTCTGCTCCAGGAACAAGTCTGGCCTCCCCAAATCTGATGGCAACACCTGTATTTTGACAGTGGTGGATCGCTTCTCTAAGGCGGCTCACTTCATACCGCTACCCAAACTACCATCTGCTAGGGAGACGGCTGAGCTGTTGGTCCTCCATGTATTCCGTCTGCACGGTCTTCCCTCTGACATTGTCTCTGATCGTGGTCCACAGTTTTCCACCTGGTTTTGGAAGGCCTTCTGCAGACTGGTGGGTGCCTCTCCCAGCTTGTCCTCTGGTTTCCACCCTCAGACTAATGGGCAAACCGAACGGGCTAATCCAGAAGCTGGAGGTGGCTCTCAGTTGCATGACCTCTCGGGACCCCACTTCGTGGAGCAGGATGCTGCCCTGGGTTGAATATGCCCACAACTCCCTGCCTTCCTCTGCCATGGGTCTCTCCACTTTCCACTGTTGTATGGGCTACCAGCCCCCTCTTTTTCCTTCACAGGAGGAGGAAGTTGCGGTTCCCTCAGCCCGTGCCTTTGTGCGTCGCTGCAAGAAGACCTGGGTTCGGGCCAGGGTCCAACTCCTGCGGTCCTCGGCCGCCTGGAAGCATCAGGCGGATCGGCGTCGGTCTCCGGCCCCTATATACAAGGTGGGCCAGAGGGTGATGCTCTCCACAAGGGATCTTCCCATTAACACCACCTGCCGTAAGCTGACAGCCAGGTTCGTTGGTCCATTCACCATCTCCAAGGTAATCAACCCATGCTCGGTACGCCTTCGTTTACCTCTGTCCATGCGCCGTGTTAACCCTACGTTCCATGTCTCCCACCTCAAGCCCCTTGTCTCGTGCCCCCTGTCTCCTGTCCCAGCCCCCCCTCCTCCCAGGGTCATTGCTGGTGGTGAGATGTTCTCTGTACGGAGGCTTCTGAAGGCCAGGCGGCGTGGCAGGGGCTTTCAGTACCTTGTTGATTGGGAGGGCTACGGTCCGGACGAGTGCAGTTGGGTGCCTGCCCGGTTCATCTTGGACCGCACCCTGATTGCTGATTTCCACCGGCAGCACCCTGGGGTCCTGGTTGGGCCGCCGGGTGGCGCCCGTGGAGGGCGGGGTTCTGTCGCACCCCAGTCCTAACCTTCCCTACACCCAGACATGCTTCGGTGGCCTTGCACTCTCCTCCCCACTGTTTCCTGGTGGCCACACCCTCTGATGGCCAATGGACTGCACTGGCACCTCTCCACCTGTAACCAATCACCCACTGTGGTCTGGCTACACCTGCTGTCTATCTGCATCCACTTTAAACGCCAGGCCAAGGACTGTGCTCATTACGGGATTGTCGCTCACTGCTCTGGATGTGCTCCCTGCGTTGTTACTTGCCTGTGTTTTCTGAGCTGTTTTTGACCATTTGCCACGTGAGGTTTTGCCTATGTTTGTATACTGCCTTTTGGACATTTTTTTGCCACGTGAGTTTTGTCTGTTTTTGTGAACTGCTTTGAATCTTTTGCCACGTGAGTCTGCCTGTGTTTTTGTGTTTTTTGATACTGTTGCCACGTGTGCTTTTCCTTGGTTTGCCTTTTTGCCTTGTCCCTTGCCTGCCTGTGCCCTGAACTCTGCCTGTTTTTTGACCACGCTTCTGCCTACGTGCTTGTGCTTTTGCCTGTGTACTGCCTCACCGTACTTAGACCTCTGCCTGCCTCCTGACCTTCATTTTTGCCTCTCCCCTGTCTGTACCTCTGCCCTGAATAAACCACACTTTGTTTTCACTTTCTGTCTCTGGATCTGCTCCTGGGTTTCCTAGCCTTTTTCAGCCACACTGTCCTGACACATGTATTGTGATTCATTATTTTTTTTCCTCTTCATCTTGTACTGTCATGTGATCTATCAGTCATGTGATCTGTTTGTCATGGGATTTACTTGACTGATTGGCTTTTTAAAAGTGGCAAACAAGCAGTAATTTCTTGAAATGCCCTGAATAAGGCTCTGAATGCCCTGTAGCCTAATAAATAGATACATTTTAATGCATCATTCTTCAGCGTCTTTGATCTGTTCTACTTTTAACCAACCGTATATGTTCTGACCCAGAGCTAATTCTCCCTGAGCTGATGTCAGCCCAGCATTCCTGACACCAACTTTTTTGAGTTGACTAACAGCAAATTAATGGATATTTTATTGCACAAAATGTCCCCTTTAAGTTAAATCTACCATTACATTGCGGAATGTAATGTCATAAAACAACTAATTATTCACATTTTACAAACATTAGTTGTCAAGACTGAAAGGAAAAGTATGCAGTTGAAATGATGTGTGTGAGGGGGGACTGACCATGGAGCCTTAAAAGGAGGAGGAGAATTTGGGAGGAGATAGTGAAGTGGTGTGTCAGACAATAGATCCAGATGAATGCTCTCCAGCTGACTGGAAATTACATTTCTTTCATAAACTATCCATGGTATTATTTGCTATTCTACCCCTGTGCAACCCCACCCCCCACCCCATGTTCTTTCTCCCTACCAACTGTGAATGTGTGAGAGGTTTATGATTTCAATCTCATGCTCCTTTCTAAGAAATAGAGAACGACTTAGCAAAATCATGCTGTCCTTCCCACACCAGAAGAAAGCTTAGGTAAGGTGATAAGATAATGTTGTGATCTAGATTCCTTTGATAAACGATTTACTCTTAAGGCCCTAATCAAGCCAATGAAATGGGCCAAAGTGACTAAGAATAAAAACATATGTACATTACAAGGTTTTACCTTCGCTGAATACAAATCTGAATGCTCCGATGTTTCCCTGGGTTTAGTCCTTTGAAGTGGCCTGGGGCTGTGTGCTGATTCTGTGGCCCTGCTCCTTGAGCACCAAAAAGGAGTCATTTGAGCAACCTCCTGCTTGTCAGCTAATACACTATGGATAATAACTTTAAGCGACTCCTTCTTCATCAAATCATCATCACCATCATCAAAAAACATAACATAGAATTCCACATTCCACATTCCAAAACTGAATGAAGACAAACAGAGCTGTTATTTTTTGCCCCAAAGATCAATAAAAGGCTCTCTACTCCAGTCTGAGAAACCTAGGCCAACATGTCAGAAGAGAGGTAACAAGCCTATGAGTGATTCTTGACTCTGGCTTCAAAGTTCACATTAATAAAGAATAAAACTTAATATTTCCATCTAAGAGACAGTGCAAAAATTGTGACCAAGCAGGAGGCTGAAAAACTTGTCCACACGTTTATCTCAAGTAGATCAGACTACAGGCCTCCCAAAAAAGTAAATCGAAATCTACAGCATATTCAAAACTTAACTGTGAGACTGTTAACAAAAACAAGAAGGAGAGAGCACATTACATTACCAAACTTTTCTGGGGTTGTTGTTCTTGGGTGGAGGAAAGCTAATGCTTCAGTTTGCTTACATTGTCAGACTTTGGCTTTGTGGGTACAGAGCGTGGTACATACTTGGCAGCCTTGTATTTGACCTCATCCCCCCCCCCCTTTTAAAAGCATAGTTCTTTTTCCTACACAGCCTTGCAATGTTTTTAGAGAAAATGGGTTTGTTATCCCATATATGATTTCACACATTTGGTTGTAATGCACTCTTCCACACAAAAATGTAAATGACATTATTATTATAGTAAGTCACAACGTGTGTCACCTCCCCGCATTATGGGCACAGTGAGGTGGTAGGCTATGTGTGGTAATGAAGAGGTGTTGGCTGGGTTTAAAAGGGTTCCCTTGAAACCTGAGTCATGATTTTTACAGGAGGAAATGGGACAACTTTTTTCAGCCAAAGCACACGCCCATACACCACACTTGGGTATTTAGCCACACTCCAAGGGCTCAAACTTCCACACTCCTTCACACACACACACACACACACACATAGGCCACATCATTTTACACATAGGAGACATGTCTCGGCTCGATGTGACAGAGACCTTTCACGGACTCACTTGGCCAGGGCACTTGCATACTCAAGACTCCCTTAATTACGCCACAAATTTTAAGTTCAAGGACTCTGATACGCTAATTGTCACCTACCCAAAGTCAGGTAAGAAAATTTTACACTTTGCTTATTTTATACTTCATTTTATTTTTAATCTTTCATGCTTCTTCATACTGTCCTTTGCTTTTCATTTTGTAAAGCACATTGAACTGCCTCTGTGTCTGACATTTGCTATACAAACATTCCTCATGTCATGTTGCACTGTGACAGAGCAGCAGAAGTACAAGTCATTTGGACTGTTACATATTATATTGTAGATATTATATATAAATGTGTATACATTATTATTATGTTATGTAATCATCAGCATGTGTTTGTTTGTTTGTTTGTTAGCTTGTTTGTTAGTTAGCGACATAACTCAAAAAGTTCTGGATGGATTTCGATGAACCTTTCAGAGTAGAGCTAGGTCAAAAATGGGGTAACTTAAACGTGATTAGATTTTGGTGGTGATCTGAGCTGCCCTGGTGGAGGTCTGCGCTCTCAGAGTGCTTTTCTAGTTACATTTAAATTGAATATATTTATTCAGTGTTTTTGTTCACATTCTTCCTCCAGGTACCACATGGATTCAAGAGGTAGTGACCCTAATTTACAATCGAGGGGACCCCACAGTGTCCCAGACTGTCCCGAACTGGGCACGTGCTCCGTGGCTGGAGCAATACTACTGCCCCGAGGTCCTTAGCTCTGGGCGGGAACCACGGATACTGACCACACACATGCCCTACAGTGCTCTTGCCCAGGCACTCAAAGGCTCCAAAGCAAAGGTGAGTCCCTCTCAGGACAACAACCACACCCTTTCCCACCTGCATATAAAGCACTGCATATGCTGTCCTTCAAAAAGAACCCCTGTGTGATAGTTGGAACAGTGGTGACAACCTGCCACACATTTCATTCATTACATTACATCACAGCCTCTGGTGTTTTTCCCAGGATATGTCCTGTTTCATGTCCTGTCCTGGTTGTTTTTTAAAAAGTGATGCAAATGTCCCGGTTTTCATTGTTTTTCATTTCATTTGTAAAACGCATAGATCCTGAAACTAAATATTATTATTATTATTGTTATTATTAAGGGAAAGCTATAACTTCTGTTTATGTTTGTTAGTGGTTTGTTCTATAGGCTATGATAGTAAACAGTACTCAGTAGGGACTGGTGTAGCTTATTCAATATTTTGGATGGTGTTAAGCATAAAATTAATTACCCATTGACTGGAAGAGATGTATTGCAGATTTGTCTCCTATTCTCAATGTATGACGAATTGGGTATAATGGTTGTTTGTTAGCCATTTGCATACTATGCTACGCTACCCAAGACGAGAGTACAGTATTATGTCTTCAATCTACAGCTGACTTAGCAAAAAAAAAATCCCTTACACTGTTAGGCTACATTAGTTGGGAAAGTTATCTTACTGTATTTACAGAGTAATGTATTATCTCACTGATAAATAACTTAATGTTTGTTAAACTAGGCGCTCAATCTCTCTGGACATAAATCAACAGCGTAAATCAATAAAGCGAGCACTCAACTGTTCCACTCACCTTTTTTTTTAATCATGAGGTGATTATAAAATTTGATTGATGAGTGCTTGCTTTATTGATTGATATTTATTAAACCAATATGTGGCTGTTCCCTTACGCTTTTATCAGGGTAATATGAAACACAAAATAACCATAACAAGGAGGCCCTAATTTTTGCATTGCATTTTGCAATGCATTGCATTGGAATGCGAAAAGGCTCAATTGATTGTATTATACACATAAAAAGACTGTGAGTCTGTGTAATTACATTCTTTTGACTTGTGATGCTTAACTTTTGCAGGTCATATATGTTGGAAGAAACCCCAGAGATGTTGCTGTGTCCTCCTACCACTTCTGTCACTTTGCCAACTTCATGCCCACTCCAGGCTCTTTTCAGGAGTATCTCAACGACTTCTTACAAGGAAAAGGTAAGCAGACACAGGAGACCTCTGCTTGTCTGTTAAAGTGAATTAATTTCTGAGCTTCTATGTACAGTGTGTGTGTGTGTGGTGTGTGTGTGTATATATATATAGACACAGCCATGTATGTGTGTATTTACAGTGCATTTTGGAAGCTGGTTTGATCATGTGAAGGGTTGGACTGATGCAAAGGAAGACATTAAAAACCTTTTCTTCATTACATACGAGGAGATGAAAGAGGTAATATTTCTGCTGTATGACTGTCTGTGATTTGTAAGAATACTGTATTGTCTAATTAACTTAGTAACTCATTAACTAATGTGTCATGCACTCATTGCAACATAAATACTTTCCAGTATTTAACGTACAGTACAGTATGTGAGCAGATACAGAAAATTGATTTGCAAGTTTCGCACTATATATTTAAGGTCATTTACAGAAGTCTGAAAATACATATGTTAAGTTAAGCAAAAGTTTTCAGTTGACTATGTACTACCACGCAGGTTGCCTGAAGTCATTGTTCCTCTTCTTTCCACATGAACTTGGTGTCATCTGAAATACTACAATATCTGATTTATATCTGTTTACATAATGCATTATTTCCTGTGTCATTGACAATCAGAACACTTGGAACATGTAAGAGACTGTTTGTAATCCTCAAAAGTGTCATAAATAGCTTGACTAGGATGTCATTTCACTAATGCCAATTGCCTACCTGAATGAATTTTGAGTCACTGCAACTCATTTTGATTTTGTCTGACTGATTACTTGCTCACAGTTTATATATGCTGGAATGTTACAAACTGTCAGAGGATTACCTCTTGAGGTTAGTACGAGTCCGGTACATAGTCAGGTGAGAGTTGTCTCTGTGTGCACTCTTCTCAGGACCTGCAGGGTACCATCAAGAGGGTGAGCACTTTCCTGCAGTGCCCCCTTGTGGAGGAGGAGATAACTCGCACCGAAGAGCAGTGCAGCTTCAGTAAAATGAAGAACAACCCCATGGTCAACTACACGCTTGTGCCTGTGGAAATCCTGAACCACAGCAGCGGGAAGTTCATGAGGAAAGGTGAGACTTGTGGTGATGTAAAACAAGCAGTGAACACCGTCCAAGACACTTTTACTCTCTCATCAAGTGCAGTTAGTTTGGTAGAGGAACAGTGTTATTACCTGCACGCTAAGCTATGGTTATGTTCACTAGCATTTGTATATGGGACTTATTAGGGTTTTTTTAATGACAGTGCAAACATCACAAATCACATGGCATTTGATCTGATTAAAACAATGTTAACTAACCACCAATTGCTCAATTTGGTGTAATACTAAGTGATTCATCTTTTTTGTGTCTTATAAAAAATAAAGCGTCTAAATCATAGATATTTAAATGTGAAATTATGAAGCAGGGGGACAGCATTGTTTTCATGACCAGTCAGAAGACTGCCCTTCAACTGCTCTTCAACTTTGAGCAAAGATTTTCTCATGTCGAGTACCCTGTTCAAATGCAAGTTCAAATGAAAAAGAAAACTCATTGTGGAAGACTGTAGTTTTTTAATTAGGCCAAATTATTTATGGTGAAAATACTATGCATTTTTTGTGAAGTTCACATGTTACCTTGATGCCTCTATAACCTGAGGCACTTCATTACTTTTCTACTACTACATAATTCTTAGCGGTTTCTGTTTCCATTTCCAGGAAGTAGTGGAGACTGGCAGAGCACATTCTCGCAGAGTCAGACTCGTATGTTTGATGCGGTGTATGAAGCACAGATGCAGGATAGCCCTCTGAAGATGCTATGGGCAAACACAGACGTGCAGATGACCACCAAGTGTCCAGTCTCCACTGACTCCTCCATGTGTGATGTGGCTCCTCATGGATTGATGGGTTGTTCCTAAAGGTTGTAGGATCTGTTGGTTATGGGGAATTTAACTCTGATTAAGACTATCTATTCAAGCTTTAGGAAAGGAGTGATCGTAAAAAAGATGCTTTAATATTTCTGTGATATGCAAACACCATATTCACCCTATTCAAATGACTAAGTAAACATAACAGATGACAAGGATGTATTCAGGGGTGTCGAGGTGGAGGGGAAAGTTGGACTGACTACACAGGGACCAAATGGCAGTTGGGGTAGGGGTCCTAGCAAGTGAGATGCATGAGAAATATAGAAAGACTGCCTTTGTATAGGGCCCAGAGTTAGGTGCTATGACCATGCATATATAGCAGTCCACGCTTTCCATGGAAACCTGATGCAGATTAACTGATTCTGAGTTAAGTCATTAGTATTTAAATTGAGCTGGCTAAGTCAAAATGCAGTCAGCAATGGATATGCGTGAGTGCCTGGTGACAGGACCACAAGCACCATGTCACACAACACAAGCATGGGCCTCAGTGATGTGTAACCAATTTAGGTTTATAAAACCTGATATGCTGGCTGCTGTGTTGTTCAAGCAAGTAGAAGAAAGAGAAGCAGGATTTTGATTTCTTTATTTCTGTAAGGGCTGCATTTTATGATGACTGTTGCCTGTCAACCTAGTTTGTCAAATCAGTCTGAATAACTGAACTGTTTATGCTTTCACTAATGATAGTCGACATTGACAGTTTATCGATACTTGGTGCTTTTTCAGGTCGTGTGTTTACTTGTCTTATTTTTGTCTTGTTTTCACCCTAATTTAATGTTTTATGACTTTATTTATTATTTTTCATTTAACATTTGCATTTAATGTATTAATAATAAACTCAACTAATATTTGATTAAAACAAACTAATTTAGCATTAAGGTTATATTTTTTGCTTATAAAATATTTAATTCATAATCCTTTAAAACATTCAGTGAATATATCCAATGATTTGGTTTTTAGTATATGTGCCCCAGTTAAAAATGAATTACAGTAATGAATCACATACCTGTAAACAGCCTCACTAACACACCGCATTTTCATCTGTGGCTGTTTGATAGCACAGGGGAGAGATGCTCACACTGAAAGCCTGAAAGTTTCTTTGCTAGTTCACTGAACCGCAGTACACGCTGTCACTGTCTCCAGTATTCTCCTCTTCCTTTGTGTGGCGTGTCATGAGCATCACTAGGGTGCAGTGGGAGTGTTACACCTGGCCTCACACCTCACACGTTGAGACACTTGACATTTACATTTTAGGAGCAAACTGCTGTATGCATGTGTGAAAGCTAATTATTAGGGGTGTGAATCTCTTACCCACAAAACGGTCCGATTAGATCTCGATTCACAGGCTATGATCCGATTCAGGGACGATTAATAAAAAATAGTCATCGATTCTCTGAGACACACAGTTTCCCTTTGTTTACGTAGGGTCTGACGCACGTGTAGTGGAGACCGGGGGGGGGGGGGGGGGGGGGACCACACAAACAACATTCCCTGAGATCTTCCCTCTCACTGAATTCCCATCGGAACCTCCCCTAATGGAAATACGGCTTATATTAACCCCGAACACACCTTACAAAACATGATTGCAACGCAACATGCCGTTTTGTGCATACATTTGTATATGTATTTGTAATAGTACTTGTAACAAAGTACTTGAATGTATGTGCTGGAAACCGATTTGGGGCCATTGGACCGTTCGTAGTGCATTTGAACCGATCTGGGCTTGACGGACCGGTTCAGTCGGACCGCATTGGTCACAGACCGATAACCGATCCAAAACGGAGTATCGTTACACCACTACTAATTATGTATGTGTGTATTTATGTATGGCATTGCACACGTCTCGTGTTTGTGTGTGTGTATGTGTGTGTGTGTGTGTCTGTGTGCCTGTGTCTGTGTCTGTGTGTCTCTGCATGTGTGTTTGTGAGGGTCTTTGTGTGTGTGTGTGTGAGAGAGGAATCTTTAGGGAACGTGCTACACATTGCTCTGAGACTGCTGAAGTGCAGGAGGAAGGAAGAGAGCGGTGAAGTGACAATTAAGAAGCCCGTCACACGGGCCCCGCTGAATGGAAGCAGAGCGACTGATGCGCACACTCCAATAATAGAGCACCAGGACAGAAATAGAGGCGTGTCACCGTCATGACTGTCCCAGGGGAAGTGCCACTCCTCATAGGGCTCACACGCATGCAGCAGCCTGAGACCGAGGAGGCTGGGACACCTGCTGGTGACTGCAGGTGCTCGAAAGGAGGGATCTGAGCACGAAATCTGTGATGAGAATATACAGCTCTGGAGCTGTATCTGGAGCTCTAGAAAACATTAAGACACCACTGGAGATGTCCCTAAAATCAGCATCTCTACATGTATCCCTTTCCAGTGTCAGTTGAATTTGGAATTTGGGAGAAATGTTGTCAGTAGTTTACAGAATAAAACAAAATGTTCACTTTACTCACTACAGTGGTCTTTTCATTATGACCGCCGCTAGCGAAGCCAGCGAAAGCGGTCATATTGGAGTTGCTGCAAAATTTTTCCCTTTTTTTTTTTTTTTTTTTTTAATTTTTTTTTTTTTTTTTCACCGATTTTTCGTCAACGATTCCCAGGACACTGAAACTCGGGGAGACATGAATGTTTGTAGGCATGTAGCCCAAGAAGTTTGTGAGCGAATAACGCCTTTTGGTCCCCCAGGGCCACCCCCCCGCTGTGCCAGTGTCCGTTAAAGAGGGGGAGACCGGCAAAAGTTTTTGCTGAATAACTCAATGAACGTTTCACCCAACAACATGAAATTTTTGTGATATGTCGGTGTTACAGAGACGTATCGACCCAGCCCATAAACTCTCACTTGAAGCATAGCGCCACCTAGTGATAAGGGTAAATGCAAAAATTGGGATTTTGAGTTGCCAATATCTTGGACCGAGAAGGTGGGAACTGCGCAAAATACGTTATGCACGATCACCACAAAGACCTCTAACACCACAGAACATGCCATAAAATTTGGTCCATAGGGGGCGCTGTAATTGTAGAAAATGTCATTTTGCCTATTATCTAGACAATGCTTACGTTTACAACAATTTTTTTTTTATCGTGAAATCTATTGACCCTCACGCATTGAAAACACTGGTCGACGCCCACTTCCAACGAAAAAAATTTCCGTGAAATTTTAATATTGCGAAAACGAATCTGAACGAACTCGTCATAGGCCGTTCATGTGAATCTCACCAAATTTGGTATATGTCATCTACAGACAATGCTGACAAAAAGTTATCAAAGGATTTATCTTGAGATAAACCGTTCCGAAGTTACACGTCAATGAACATTTAACACGTAGCTTAAAATTTTTCAAATGGCCGTATCTTGGCTAATAATTGCTCAAATTTGGTCAAAGTTGACATTCCATCTCTAAACAGATTTCTTTTCATGTGTACTGAATTTTGTGACATTTCGTCATAGGGGGCGATGTTTATTGGCGAAGCTAGGTGTCAAAAAACAGTTTTTGTTAAATAACTCGCCAACAATTTTGCCCAAGACAACGATTTTGCGTTAGTATGTCGGTGTTACAGAGATGTATCGACCCAGCCAATAAACGCTCACTTGAAGCGTAGCGCCACCTAGTGATATGAGTGAATGCAAAAATTGGGATTTTGAGTTGCCAATATCTTGGACCGAGAAGGTGGGAACTGCGCAAAATACGTCATGCACAATCACCACAAAGACCTCTAACACCACAGAACATGCCATAAAATTTGGTCCATAGGGGGCGCTGTAATTGTAGAAAATGTCATTTTGCCTATTATCTAGACAATGCTTATGTTTACAACAATTTTTTTTTTATCGTGAAATCTATTGACCCTCACGCATTGAAAACACTGGTCGACGCCCACTTCCAACAAAAACAATTTCCGTGAAATTTTAATATTGCGAAAACGGTTTTGAACGAACTCGTCATAGGCCGTTCATGTGAATCTCACCAAATTTGGTATATGTCATCTACAGACAATGCTGACAAAAAGTTATCAAAGGATTTATCTTGAGATAAACCGTTCCGAAGTTACACGTCAATGAACATTTAACACGTAGCTTAAAAATCTTCAAATGGCCGTATCTTGGCTTTTAATTGCTCAAATTTGGTCAAAGTTGACATGCCATCTCTAAACAGCTTTCTTTTTATGTGTACTAAATTTTGTGACATTTCGTCATAGGGGGCGATGTTTATTGGCGAAGCTAGGTGTCAAAAAACAGTTTTTGTTAAATAACTCGTTAACAATTTTGCCCAAGACAACGATTTTGTGTTAGTATGTCGGTGTTACAGAGATGTATTGACCCAGCCCATAAACTCTCACTTGAAGCATAGCGCCACCTAGTGATATGGGTAAATGTAAAAATTGGGATTTTAAGTTGCCAATATCTTTGACCGAGAAGGTGGGAACTGCACAAAATACGTCATGCACGATCACAACAAAGACCTCTAACACCACAGAACATGCCATAAAATGTAGTCCATAGGGGGCGCTGTAATTGTAGAAAATGTCATTTTGCCTATTATCTAGAGAATGCTTATGTTTACAACAATTTCTTTTTTATCGTGAAATCTATTGACCCTCGCGCATTGAAAACACTGGTCGACGCCCACTTCCAATGAAAACAATTTCCGTGAAATTTTAATATTGCGGAAACGAATCTGAACGAACTCGTCATAGGCCGTTCATGTGAATCTCACCAAATTTGGTATATGTCATCTACAGACAATGCTGACAAAAAGTTATCAAAGGATTTATCTTGAGATAAACCGTTCCGAAGTTATACGTCAATGACCATTTAACACGTAGCTTAAAAATCTTTAAATGGCCGTATCTTGGCTTTTAATTGCTCAAATTTGGTCAACGTTGACATGCCATCTCTAAACAGCTTTCTTTTTATGTGTACTAAATTTTGTGACATTTCGTCATAGGGGGCGATGTTTATTGGCGAAGCTAGGTGTCAAAAAACAGTTTTTGTTAAAAAACTTATCAACAATTTTGCCCAAGACAACGATTTTGTGTTAGTATGTTGGTGTTACAGAGATGTATCGACCCAGCCCATAAACTCTCACTTGAAGCATAGCGCCACCTAGTGATAAGGGTAAATGCAAAAATTAGGATTTTGAGTTGCTAATATCTTGGACCGAGAAGGTGGGAACTGTGCAAAATACGTCATGCACGATCACCAGAAAGACCTCTAACACCACAGAACATGCCATAAAATTTGGTCCATAGGGGGCGCTGTAATTGTAGAAAATGTCATTTTGCCTATTATCTAGAGAATGCTTACGTTTACAACTATTTTTTTTTTATCATGAAATCTGTTGACCCTCACGCATTGAAAACACTGGTCGACGCCCACTTCCAACGAGAACAATTTCCGTGAAATTTTAATATTGCGAAAACGAATCTGAACGAACTCGTCATAGGCCGTTCATGTGAATCTCACCAAATTTGGTATATGTCATCTACAGACAATGCTGACAAAAAGTTATCAAAGGATTTATCTTGAGATAAACCGTTCCGAAGTTACACGTCAATGAACATTTAACACGTAGCTTAAAATTCTTCAAATGGCCGTATCTTGGCTTTTAATTGCTCAAATGTGGTCAAAGTTGACATGCCATCTTTAAACATCTTTCTTTTCATGTGTACTAAATTTTGTGACATTTCGTCATACGGGGCGATGTTTATCGCCGAAGCTAGGTGTTGAAAAACAGTTTTTGTTAAATAACTCATCAACAATTTTGCCCAAGACAACGATTTTGTGTTAGTATGTAGGTGTTACAGAGGCATATTGACCCAGCCCATAAACTCTCACTTGAAGCATAGCTCCACCTAGTGATAAGGGTAAATGCAAAAATTGGGATTTTGAGTTGCCAATATCTTGGACCGAGAAGGTGGGAACTGCACAAAATGCATCATGCACGATCACCACAAAGACCTCTAACACCACAGAACATGCCATAAAATTTGGTCTATAGGGGGCACTGTAATTGTACAAAATCTCATTTTGCCGATTCCTTGCCTTCACAAATCAGTCCTTCACACTACACATTCAAAACCCACATCCATGCCCACTTACAGGAAATCATTTCCACAGAAATTCTCACCTCACAACACTGCTCTATCACACACTCATCACACCAACAGTTCCCACATTTCAATATACTGCGGCGGTCATACCATGTACCGCTATGCGGTACATCTAGTTTTTTCCAGAGCTGTAGTTGAGCATCAACTAGAGGTACTTGCTCACTGCCCCAAGAAACGGCAACAAACTGACACAAGCATTTGGGTCAGTGGGCACCATCTGTGTTTGCTGGTGTTTGTTGGAAGAAGTAATTTGGAGCTGAAAGTTGTTTGAGTATTCTAGACAGCTCCCAACAACTGCTAACGTTAAGAAACTGCATGACAGCCACCCACTGCTTTTAAATGAAATTGCATTTAAATCAGTCAAGTGATATTTTTTATAAGCTTTGGGTTCTATTTGGTCATGAAAGAGAAGTGCACACATATATTCATTTGATCTCCTGTCATTTTTTTTGGTCACATCAGGAAGCATTAACAACATTTCTATGGTGCTATTATGCCATGCTTGCTTGTAGTGTAAATTCAGCTTTAGTCTGCAGTGTTACATAAGAAGGAAGTCGGGGTTTGGAAAGTGTGTCTTTCCACCACATAAAAGTCAACCAGAACGTGTTGATTCACTTTGCACATGTCATGCACCAGTCATATCCTCTGAAATTTGCATAAGGAAAGAAAAACACAAAAGTCTACTCAACAGTGCTGTGCCACATGCCAATTTAATCAGCAATGGCAAGCCATATATGGTTATCTCAGTAGTAGTAGTCTACCCTGGAGATAAACCCCCAAAAGCACTGACACTGTGGGGTTTATCCTGCCCCATCATGTTAAAGTCTGTTTCATACCCCTATGTACAGTAGGTGTAGGTATATTAAATGATGTTAAACAATCATTTGAAAGTATACATGGAAACAACGTCTAGGTTACAAATGTTACCACGGTTGCCTTAGCAGGGACCAGAGCTAAAACATGGGACGTGACGTATGCACAGCTCCAATCGAAGCACTTTACACTCAAGGTTGAATGGCTGAGAAGGCGTCAATTATTCCCTGGGCCCGCCCTTCGTGACATAAATAGCCATGAATGACGTGCAAAACCTCTGGGTGCTCCAGAGACAGGGTCTTGTAGGATAGCTCTATAGCCTTGTGACAGTCCACCATACATACATGCTATATCTTGTTTTTTTTTGTCAGGATAGTCTCCAGGCTATCCAGATCTGGTTTCATTTGGTGAGCTACTATTTGCACTAATTTTATAAAAAATAGTAAACCAATAAAAAAACATATTGCATATGAAAAAATCTTGTATTCTTGCAAGTACCTGTCCATAGGATGCTGTCAGTAGGGATATCTTTTCATATTTGAGTAGAGGAGATTGTCTGGAATCTGGCAATATAAAAACCATGGTGGTGGGATATTCAGTGGCTTAGCAATGTTGATAAATATGTAGTCTGTGCCTGACGGAAATAAGGGCCTATTTTCCATGTAATGAAGGATGTTATATCAGGATTATGTAGGCTTATGGATATTATGCAGAAATGTACAGTAATTTCAAAACTGTATGAAACCTGTCTTGACAGAATTGCATGATAGCAGTACAATTGGTAAGTTCTGCTATTGTTTACATTATGCATAGACTGATAACCGCAATTGTAAAATGGGTGAAGTAGAAATTTGTCAAATCATTACTTGTCAAAACATTTGAGCCCTTGTTTTAACGTGATGAATTCAATGCAGAAGTATGTGCTGGTGTTGTTGGAAAGCTAAGATTCTGTACTTTCTTCTTATATGCCTTGCCTATGCAATCACGGGTTCGCGATTAATTTCAACGAGAGTAATGTCTGTGTAATGCGCTAATATGAGAGATTTTGGCTAACTTTAACAAATGAATATCTCGCCGATACTCAAGTTCAAAAATAAGGGGGGTCACGTTGTAAAGCCCTGGTTCTGCTGTTTCGTCTGGTATGAGTGCCATATCGCTACGATGTACCGTTCCAAAGTAATTCAACAGAGAAGAAGTGGTGTAAATTTGCGGGCCCTTCGCAGGCGTCCGGCTCATAGATTTAAGTTTGTGGATATCTAAGTTCTCCCTTTTTGGACTCCTGCCTGGTAAACCATCTCAGGTCTTGAATGTTTATTTTTTGATCTCTGACCGTATGACCAAGTTTTTGCCTGAACTATTTGCCTCGTTTTGACTGTGGACTTGAACTGTGCTCAAGTAAACCCTGCTCAGCCTTGTTTTTGTGCCTATTTTCAGTCATTAAAGACTCCTTTTGAAATCAGTTTCTGAGTCTGCTTTTGGGTCTAAAACCAGGTTGGTGGCCTTCTGGCCAGTTACAAGCCTCAACTATCCAACATGAAAGACTGGGCTTTGACAAAGGCCTTCCCTTAGCCTAAATGCCAAAACACACAAACAACTGATCACTGTCTGCAAGTTCTAGTGCACTCTAAGTAATAATGGAGACCACACACTGGCCCCAACTTACTCATCCTCTCCGACTGTGCTCATGCGAAAGGAGGGGGTGCAAACCTCACAAGCTCAATGACCTGATTGCGGAAAGGAGTAGATACCACTTTGCGTGTGTATGCAGCATTGGGACCAAGGGAGCAAGGGGACAAGTGACCTTGTCACCAGACCCAGAGAACTGAATGCAAGTTGGACTGACTGAGAGAGCTTGCATGTCACCTCAGTGCTTTGCTGACACCAGAGCCAGCGAAAGCACTGTCTTTAATGAGATACGAGGGGATACAGGATCCCACAACGAATTTTCCCCGCAACGTTTCTCTTTGATGGATTAGCGCACCTGCTTCAGTAGGTTAGAGCAATAGTCCCCATTCATTGTGGTTCTACGGGGCTGGTAATCGATGTGAACCACTACTTTACTGTCCCAAAAAATTGTCGCCATAAGTTTCTTGGGGGACCTGATGGCCTTGAACTTCTTTGTCTTTGGAGATGAGGCGTGTTTCCATTCCATTGATTCCTGTTTACTGTCCAGGTCATAATGATGAAGTCAGGTTTCATCACAGATTACAACCCCGAAATGAAAATCATCTGGGTTGGCATTGTACCGAGTTAGCAAAGCTCCACTGATGGTGACCCTCAATTGCTTTATGTCATCTGAAAGCATTCTCGGGACCCATCTTGCGCACACCTTGGACATTAGTCTGTGCACTGTCTCAATGTTTTCCTCTGTGGTACTGGTTAATGGCCGTCCTGACCAGGGGTCATCTACTAAACTCTCTCTGCCACGCAGGAATTCGCCCACCGTTTCATAGTTGCAGCAAAAGGGAAAGACTCTTGATAAATGGCAGTCAATCGCTCTTCAGTCTGTTGGGCAGATTGACCCTCCAGAAACAGAAACTTTATCACTGCTCTATACTCAGCTTTGTCAATTTTTGCCAACTGACTGGGGTATGCCTCTTCCATGTGGTGTTCTGACTGAACAATAGCAGCCAGCATAATGATCCTGCATGAAATCAGTAGCTAATACAATGGTGTACATCAGATGTGGGTGCATTGTACTATCCAACTGGGAAAAATGTGGGAGGCTCAAAACTTGTTGATAACCCCTTGTAAGCTTCATGTCCACATTACTTAAGGGCTCAAAAGGAGGCCCTGTAACAGCACGTAAGACTATTAACATATCACATGGAGGCACCAGAGGTTTGTGAGGTATCCTGAGACGCCTCAACCCCGTCATGACACCAATGGATGACTTCCTGAAGTTTTCCCATCTGTGCCCACATGACAGGCAGAAATAGCTGGAAAATATACCTTGAGGGTTGATGCAGCTTTGCCCACACTGAACATCTTCAAATTAAATTTTAATATGACCCCTACAACACAGCTGATAGGGTCATGGTCGTGTGAGACACACCAGTGCTCAAACAGGCGCCATTATAGAGTATAGAGAAAGCGAGTCAATGGGGCCCTAGCCCTAGGATGGTGTTGACCACTGCATGTGATAGCCCGGAAGCTACATCCTTCTTCTTTCAGGTGCCAGGCCCTGAGCTGCCACAGCTCTGGCCAGGGGTGCCATATTGTTTCATTCGCCTGTGACAGTAGGTCTCTCCGGACAAGCAGCTCCCAGGGTGGCTGTACTGACACTGTGTTGAAATATGCAACCCATGGTCGGTTGGGCCAATAGGGTGCTATTAACAACAGTTCCCTCCGCTCCTCCATTACCCTGCTCAGCACATGATGGATTAGAGATGCTGGCAGGAATACATGGAGACGCATGTCCGGATGAACAAATCTGTCCACGCCCAGAGGGGAATCGTCGCCCCCTAGGGAGAACCAGAGTTGACGGCGGGTGTTCTGCATGTTGGCAAACAGGTCCACTTCGGCCCTGTAGCTATACCCAGAGCCATATCAGATTGACCACGAGAGGGTGAAGGTGACAATGTGCTGCCTGCAGGTTGCCCCTTGAGATCAGGTCTGCACCACAGTTGAAATGGAATGGAATGTGAGATGACCTGGAATTGCTCTAAGTGACAAAATGTCCTGGCAATTCATATGATTTATTATAAAGCCTTCATTTTCTTCCCCTTATGGCACTACCTGTATTGCACCCTTCTCCAACAGGGAGTCTATTTCCCTCTGTGAAAAGGTTGCTTGCTCCTTTGCAACTAAAGACTGGGCCAGTCAGGACAAAGGGTGCACCCTGCAGCTGGGGCCCTGACTGTGGGGCCTGTGCCTGCGGCTGAGCAGGTGGCCTTAACGGGTGCCTCTGCCATCCTCTCCGTGGCCTGGCCTGCTGTCTGGCTACTGGGCAGGGTAGGAGGGGCTTGCAGGGCTTGTGGCTGAAGAGGGGAACAGGTAGCCTGCAATTGAATTCTCCACAGATGGAAAGGAGAGATAACCACATTCCTTAACCCGGTCTAAATGCATGTCGGCCGCAAATCCTGGGACAGGGAGCATGCTGAAAAGGGATTGCCTCATGTCTTCATCAGCTCCTTATGTACAGTATATACCTATGTTCTGGAAGCCAGGTGTGTGGGGCTCATTAGCCATCTTCACATCTGGGTCAGAATCACCATCTGACACATCTCCACTAAATTCTACTAGTAGACTCTAGGTCCAGCCCAAAATCCAAATCTAGTAATGCTTGATCAGAGAATCCATGTGGTAACTCCACTGCTGTCTTATGGTGCGCTACCATACTGTGGTATAATCCTTCATACAACGTATGAAGGAATGGGGGAGGGGGCAGCTACAGCAGAAACACGGTTGTTGTCTTCCTTCGTGTCTAGCAAAGTTGTGCTTTCCTTAGCTGGGGGAATCTCCTCAGGCTGAACAGCAACCACCTGTCTTGTTTCTCTGCTATTCCAATACGCTAGGTGTTTATTAACTTTAGCAAGAGACATGCTAGTACAGAGACTGCCAGAAAGGGCTGCCTCAGCGTGGTCTCTGCCGAGGCAGACAATACTCCATCGGTGTCTGTCCCCTTTATCCCTGCAGCGCCCGCACTCAGGGCACAGTTGCCTATACATTGTAGTAACAAAAAATGATCAGGGATGCGTTTCCCAACACCATAGTTGCTAACCAGTTAGCAACTTAGTTGGTTGGCAATGGGAAATTGCATTGCAACCAACAAAGTAGCTAACTTAGTTAGCAACTACGGTTTTGGGAAACGGACCCCAGGATAGGACAAACACAAGATAGTATGCAAAACCAAGACAGTTAGCGAAAAAAATATTGACCCAGGACACTGACACACGGATCGCTGCTTATAAGCAAAAAAGTTGACTGGGTTGCCAAAATGTTTAGGTTTAGGTTTAGGACATACCATAGGTGGCAACCCAAGTTAAAGCAAACTTGGAATCGAAATCTCTAATCTGAGATGTACTGTAGGCTTACAACATGTAAATTCGTATAGAAGGCTTCTGATAGAATATTAGATGGACCACTTCTTGCGAAGTACTGAAAGAGGTCTGTTGGCATCATTCTTGGCTATTTATGGCCCAAGGGGTGGGCTAAGGGAATGATTGACACCGTCTCAGCCATTTGCTGTGAGTGTGAAGTGCTTCGATTGGACCCATGCATACGTCATGTCTCATGTGTTAGATTGCAGTGCACTCCCTGCCGCAACCTTATCTCTTTCAAATATACAAAAAAATCGTGGACATCTCTGTGAAAATGTGACCAGATGTAGCTGAGTTTGTGGAATGCATGGGCATACAATGTCACTGAGTGCAACAATAATAAATGTTTTATACAGCTGATGGCATTGCACATTGATTTTTTGAAGACATTTTATGCAACGATAGAAGCAGATTTGGCGTATTGCCTGTCCCAGCACATAGTTGTAAGATTCTGACATAGATGTCTGACAAAAAATGAGAAATTACAAATGTTCCCTCCTTTTGTACTCATCTCTCTAGTAAGATGATTTATCTCCCTCTCTGTTGCAAGAAACTTGGCAGCAACTGGATAGCTTATCTGACAAAGAAAGCTTTGAATAAAAGATCCCAACTCCTCCATCGGAGCTTTTCTGGGACATGCACCGGTTGCCAATGAAATCCAAAGAAAATATATTTATATTTATAGATATATATATATATCTATAAATATTTTATTTTCATTCACCTACACAGATGCATTGAAGACTGGTCATTGTGTTCTCCTTCCAATGTCTCATAACTTCAATAGATATATACAACTTGTCTGAACAAGAACAGTAGAGCAGGGTTTCTCAAAGTGTGGTCCACGGACCACTGGTGGTCCGCAAGAAATCCCAAGTGGTGTGCGAGCAGTTGTGTTAAAAATTTGGTTTTTTTTTCATGTTTCTTAAGCTGCCTATGGTATGCAAAGTGTGTTTAAATGACAAATAAATCATCTTCTGCCATTTCCTAGTTAGGGCTGTGATGCTGCACCAATTCATGCATTTACATTGCCCTGTTAGCCTCAGATGGGGGGGGAGGGGGGTGGGAATGGTCCTTGAGGTTTTTTAAGGGTGAAAGTGGTCCTCAGCCTGCCAAAACTTTGAGAAACACTGCAGTAGAGTCAAGGTCACCAGAGCAGCCTTCCATCTTATTTGAATTTGACTTCTTTGTTTAAGCTTAATGAAATCAATGTGAGGCCATGGTTAACCTCAACTGTGGCCTGCCAAAAAATATAAGCCATTAGACAAAAGCTTTACAGTGAAGTAGGGCACTATATCTGCATGTTTTATTTTTTGCAGGCTTTGTATTACTGCAAGCAGGCTGTGTATATTTGACATTCATTTACACTCACTCCATGTAAAGCCAGTGTGGATGTTTGACCTGCCATGCTTTAGAGGAGTGCTCTCCTCTGTATATCTGTAGGTTGATTTGTGTCCTCTATTGTATGACACTTTGGTTTTTTTTTTGTTTTTGTTTTTTTGACCCGCCACCACCCCCCCTCTTCGGAGGACAACTTTATTTTTAATTGAACTGTTTACAAATACATAAGTGTACAAATTATATATAGTGGTTACTTCCAGGCTCACCCACATCCCTTTGTGACATTGTAAAGACCCATAAGCTAGTGAAGAAAATATATAATGAACAAAACTGGACAATGGACATAGGGCAACAATGGGCAGAGTTGGGCAATTATAAAAAGTAGACAAGGACAAACAGGTGGGCTCCACAGAGGACAGACGAATGCTCACAGACAGACATGGACAAACAGACAAAAGACAGGAACAGGCGGGCACTAACAGACAAAGACAGACAGATCAATGGACAGACAAGAGCAAACTGACGATAGACAAAAAGGAACTAATATACAAAAAAAACCAGATAAATGGCTGAATCATACAACTAAATACCGGCTGTTTGTGTGTGCTCGGGGTTGCGACTGTGCATGTGTGCGAGGAGAAAGAGAGGGAGGGAGAGGAGCATGTGTATATCAGCATGGTGACCAAGGAAAGAGAGCGGGGGGTATGCAAATGTTGGTTAAAGATGTTGAGGGGAGTATGAGGGGCACAGTTACTGGTAAGTTTGAAAAAAGGTAATGAATGGTCTCCAGATGTCTTCGAAAGCTGATGTATTGTTGTTCTTTTGAGCTATGAGTTCTTCTGTTAGGATGTGTTCTGACATTAGGTTGAACCAGTGATTTATGTGACAAGAGTTTCTTGATTTCCAGTTTTTAAAGACTACTTTCTTAGCGATGGTTAGAGAGACAAGTACTGGATATTTAATTTTTTGTGGGATGAGGGTGGAGGTGGTGTCTCCTAGAAGACAAAGAGTGGGGGAAAGTGGGATCCTACAGTCCAAGATGGTGGAGAGTGTTTTTATGACTGAGGTCCATAGAAGGTTGACTGGCTGACAATTCCAAGTGGCATGCAAATATGTGTCAGTGCTCCCCGAGGTGCAGTGAGGGCAGATGTCTGTGTTGACTGTACCCATTTTGTGTAGTCTGTTTTGAGTGATGTGGGTCCTGTGAATAGTCTTATACTGTATTAGTTGTAGGTTGGTATTGGAGGTCATAGAGAAGATATTTCTGCAAATATTTGTCCAGAAGTCTGGGGTTGGAGAGAGTACCAGGTCGTTTTCCCATTTTGCTATTGGGAGAGTTATGGAGGAGAATGAGGAGGCAATCACTTTGTAAAGTTTAGAAATAATTATTTTTTGTGGGTGGTTTGCGATTCTTAATAGCTGTTCAATGGTGTTCGTGGGTTCAAGAGTATTGTTTGTATTAGTCTTGCTTTGAATAATTGCTTTCAGTTGATGATAATGAAGGAACTGATCTTTCCCAACCCCATACTTCTGGACAAGAGTGTCAAAAGATAAAAACTGGTTATTTTCAAATAGGTGATGGAGGTGAGTGATACCTTTAGCTTCCCAGGTAGGCAGGTGGATTGGGGTCTTGAGTAGCAGGAAGTCAGGGTTGTGCCAAATGGGAGTGAGTTTGCAGGGTGTCAGGGTGGACTTAGTGGTTCTATTGGTTTTCCACCAGGCTGTCAGAGTGGTGCTAATTGTAATAAATTTTAAAAAGTCCAATTTTTTAGCTGATTGTGTTAGGAATGGTAGATCTGCAATAGAAAGGGGGTTTGTTAGATTTTGTTCTATTGTTAACCATGGGGGGGAGTTTTGCTTCTGTGTCCATTTTAGGAGATATTGTAGCTGGTTTGCAAGAAAGTAAAGATGGAAGTTTGGGGCTTCTAGCCCGCCTTGTTGTTTGGAGTTCTGTAGAGTGGTAAGTGCAATTCGGGGGGGGGTTTATTTTTCCAATAAAACTGAGTTGTAAGTGAATCTAGAGTTTTGAACCAATGGTCAGTGGGGGTGGACGGGATCATTGAAAAGAGGTAGTTAATTTGAGGAAGGGTTTTCATTTTGACTGCTGATATTCTGCCAATTAGAGTGAGTGGGAGTTTGTTCCAGCGTCTGTAGTCATCTTCAATCTTTCGTAGTAATGGAATATGGTTAAGGTTGAAGAGCTCTGACAGCCTGGGGGAAATCACAATACCTAGGTATTTGATATTGCCTGTGTTTAAAGGAAGGGTGGGATCTTGGACTGTAGGGTCCCAGCTGTGTTTGGTTAATGGTAGTATAGTAGATTTTTTCCAGTTGACTGTGTAGTTGGAGACTTTAGAGAAGTGATCGATAACATTGAAGGTTTCTTGAAGTGAGGCACGGGGAGATTGTTGATATAGTAACAGATCATCGGCATAGAGACTGACCTTGTGTTCTGAATTGGAATTTTGGAAGCCATGAATTTTGCTATTCTGCCGTATTGCTGCTGCTAGTGGCTCAATAAATATGGCGAATAGGGATGGAGAGAGTAGGCATCCTTGTCTGGTGCCCTGGTGCAGTGTGAAGCTTTGTGAAGTGATCCCATTGGTGACAACAGTGGCTGTAGGTCCTTATCCAATGGATGAACGATTCTCCAAAGCCAAATCTGTGGAGGGTTGTGAGAAGGAAGGACCAATTAACCTTGTCAAAAGCTTTTTCGGCATCCAGTGACACAATGATGGTGTTATTCTGTTGTTTTTGTGAAATGTCGATTAAGTTGAAGAGTCTACGGATGTTGTCGGCGGCGTGTCTGCACTTAATGAATCCTGTCTGGTCTGGGTGAATTAATGTAGGCATAACTGTTTCTATTCTTGTTGCTAGTGTTTTAGTGATAATTTTGAGATCTGTGTTAATCAGAGACAGAGGGCGGTAACTGGATGGATGGGTTGGGTCTTTGTTGGGCTTCAGTAGGAGGGTGATGACAGCTGTGTTAATATGCTTTGGTATTGCTGAAGTGTTTTTAATGTCAGTAATTAATCGAATGAATAATGGTGATAGAATATCCCAAAAATGCTTGTAAAATTCTGCCGGTAGTCCATCGGGTCCGGGTGATTTGTTATTGGGCATGTTTTGTAGGGCTTTGAAGAGTTTTTCCACTGTAATAGGTTGATCTAACAAGTTTGATTGTTGTGTAGATAATGAAGGGAGGTGGACAGAGTTGAGGAAAGAGTTTATTTCAGTTTGAGTGGGTTGGTTACCGGCAGAGTATAAGTCGCTGTAGAAGTTTTTGAAGATGTTGTTTATCTCAAGAGGATCCTGGGTTGGTTTGCCAGAGTGATCAAGGATTGAAGGAATAACTGATTTTTCTTTCTTGTGTTGTAACATATTTGCTAAAAAATTCCCTGTTTTATTGCCAAAGTGAAATTTGTTATATTTAAGTTGCTGGATGCAGAAATCAGTTTTCAGTTGAATGATACTGTCCAATTGTCTTTGTAAATGTTTTAATTCAGTTTGAATGTCCTCTGAGGGATTGTGAGTTAACTGAGTTGTCAAGTTTTTAATTTCTAGTGTATTTACCAGTTCCTGTTGCTGCTTTTTTTTGTGTGAAGAGTATGATATGATTATACCTCTAATAACAGTTTTACCTGTTTCCCAGAGTGTTGATGGGGAGATCTCTGGAGAATCGTTCATCTCCAGAAAGGATGCCCACTCTCTTCTAATTAAGGTGGTGAAATCTTTGTCTTCTAGGAGTGATGTGTTTAGGCGCCATCTAGTAGAAGATTTGTAGACTGGTTGCAAGGATAAAGATAAGGAAACAGGGGCATGGTCGCTGATGACAATGGTGTTTATCGTGTTTTCAGAGATTTGCTGGATGAGGGAATTGCTGACCAGAAAGAAGTCTATTCTTGAGGAGGACTGGTGAACCGAGGATATGTATGAGTATTCTCTTAGAGAAGGGTTCCTTGCTCTCCAAACATCGCTAAGACCATAGTCAGTCATGTATTGTTTAATTACTTCAGATGAGTGCCAGATCCGTGGGTTGCTATGGTTGCTAGAACGATCCAGCGAGGGGTTAATAACAGTGTTAAAATCTCCGGCTAATATGAGATTTGAGGAATTGAGAAGTGAGAAGAGATTATTGAAAAAAGAAGGATCATCATTATTTGGGCCATAAATGTTAGCTAACGTGGGAGTAATACGACTGATTGTAATATTGATGATGATAAATCTTCCATTTGGGTCAGGATCATATTGTATGACGCTTTGAATAAAAGCATCTGCTGTCTTCCAAACCCTTTACGTCCATCTGTCAGACAACACCAGTGACCGTCACAGGGCCCACCATGGCAACAACTATATGACTTGCTGTGGTTGTTTAGCCAACAACACAACATCCCTTCATTTCCCTCACATGTCCAAAGGACACCGTAGGTCATAATGGTCAGTGTGTGTGTGTGTGTGTGTGTGTGTGTGTGTGTGTTTGAGGAGTAGGAAGAGAGAAAGTGAGAGCTTTGCTAGGTTCATGCTGATTCAATGTGAAAGCCCCTCTGTGTAGGGGGGCTGGGGTGTGTTAGGGCTCATTCACACTGACTTGAGCATGTACAGCACGTAACCATGTACAATATGTTATTATGTGTGACAAAATACGCTCAGATCACGCGTGCGGTGTGAATAGTCTAATTTGTTAACATGCATTCTAAACGAATACAGACAGAGGACGGGCACCCGCTGTATACGGAGAGTGTTTGGTGTGAATGAGCCCTTAGAGGGAATGGGTCTTGACATGGAAGGAAAAGTGATGTACATACTTGATAAGCAGATCAGGAGGGAGCGGGAAGAGCAGTTAAGTCAGTGAAGAGTGCAGCCCGCACATCCTGTTGCTGAAAAGTGTCAGGTGTGCATGTTGTGGCACTGCTCTCTGCCTGCGGTCGTAGGTCCTAAGCTGGCAACTGTTGCTGTCTGGGGAGGGTGGGGGAGTTGGCGCCGCCATCGGGAGGTGACTGCTTACCGTGGGAAGGGAGACAGGTACGGCATTTGCATGGCATTTCATGCCTGTCTACTCTGATTTAACAAAAGCACACTTACCCTTTCCTGTCCTGGCAAGAGCACCAGAGACACTCTGAGATCATGGTGGTGCAAATTGCAACATACTTTAACCTCAGATCAAAGAAAGGAAAATACACCTTGTTGACCTCCTGTGAACTTGACACCACGTTTTATCATGTTGAGCTTTGCCTAGTGTATTCGACTGTTGGTTTCTCATTACAATTTTTCTCAGTCACTTTGGTACATTTCTTATTTCTCATTTCTTTGAACAGGTTGCAAATGCTTTGGTCTATGCAAATGATTATGTACAATTCTCTACTGTTCTCTGCTGTTTCCTACATTATCTATTGCATTTTTAACTACACTGAATGTTGGTTTGGAGACTCTGGAACATTTGAATATTTAGCAATGGTCATCAGGGCATTGCATAGTTATTGCGCCTCTGGCCTACACGGACTGTTTACCCGTGTTCACGCAAGAGCGCGAGTGTTGCGTTGCTGTGACAGTGCATTATTATGCCACGCAAGAGCCCGCATTAACGGGGCATTGCTGTGCCCGCATTAACGGGGCATTGCTGTGCCCGCATTAACGGGGCATTGCGTCACTACCTCATTTTGTTACTGTATTCATCCGCTCCGACGCCACTGGACTGCAAGAAATGTTGCCTTGTGTTGGCCTTGCCAAACTGTAAAGCGTTGTAAAGTATGTATGAATTGTGCTATACAAGTAAAGATTATTATTATTATTATTATTATTATTATTATTATTATTATTATTATTATTAATCTATCTATTTATAGATTCCTCCAAACACAGCACAGATTTTTCACTGTTCTCAGAATTTGTTTCCGTGGCAGTGGTAAAATATGATAAAATACTTTTATTAGGTCTTTTTAACCCTATGGGCTTTGGGCACTATGGGCAGTTTTTCTCAATTGTTTAAACACATTTCCTGAAAGCATGCCTCATACTCTCAGAACTCTACACACAAGTCAAAAAAACACACACACAATGGGCAAAACCACTCACTTCTCCTGCAAAATGAAACTTTGCATTCAAAACAATGTCATTTCTTCTCAAAATGCTATTTTGTTGTCAAATGACAAACACAAACCATCATATGAATAGACATTTATAACAACCAGTTGAACCCTGATGTGCTTAATGTAAAACACTATGATAAATGGAAAACACTTCTTCTCCATTCATCATAATGATTTAGGCCTTTTTTTGTTCAGTGTTACACTTGCTACAGACAGTACATACATAAGTGTGCTATATTTTAGAATATTGTTTTTATACTCAGAACGCACATATACATTGTTACAAATATTTTTTATTTTTCCCACAAAAACAGTGTACACACTGTGCATCCCAATCAACACAAAGCTGCACCTACAGTGGTCTACATACAATAGAACAGAAGAATTTACTGTAGCCTATACAGTTACAAAAACAAATTACGCTGCATCCTTTCTTCTGTTTTTGTGTGGCCACAGCACCTCATCCACATCACATGCAATGTTTTTCCTGGCCTAGCAGCGAATCCATCCATGAAAAGCATCAATTGCTATTTTTCCACATGCGTCTTCCATAGCTTAGAGAAAGGGTACAAGCATTTGTGGATTTTGGTCATACACTTTCATCTCCAGTCAAAAAAAAATCCTCAATTGTGTTGAGGATTGTAGAATATGGAGAGAGATACGTAAACAACTAAACAACTACTGTAAAATAATTTCGTTGACCAAATGGTCAACCAAAATGGCTCTGATCTCATCAGAGATTACAGTCCTTTCTCGTCCTCGTCCGTGTCCTCCCCTTCCTCCTCCTCTTACTCTCACTCCTCTAGCTGTGGCTCTGCCTCTTCCAAAGCTCTGATAGCTAATTGTAAAGCTGTGTGACAGGTGTTTGCCGATGTGATGAGTCAGTGTACATAATAGGGCAATTGACTTTAGAATTTTGAATCACTGTGTGTTCCTTGTGAAAACAAGAGATTTCTGTCATGAAAATTGTGCCAAACGCAGAGAATTGTCTATAGTGTTTTGAAAAAAGTGTGTTTTAGAACTGCAATTTCAGTGCAAAGCAGAAATTGTGTTCGTAGTTTAGCAGAATCGGTTAATGGGGTTGGTGCATGAGTTACATGCTGTGATCATTGTGTCTGAAGTACAAGGAATTGTGTGTAAACAACTGAGAAAAACTGTAATATTTAAAAATTCGCCAAAATCTCTCATATTAGCGCTGCACAGACATTACTCTTGTTGACATTACTCGCGAACCCGTCATCGGAGAGATAAGGCAGTTTCTCAACTCAGCTTTCCAACGACACCAAGCACATATTATCACGTTAATTTATTTGACAAATTTTTACTTCACCCATTTTAGTTATCCAGTTATCAGTCAATGCATAATGTAAACAATAGCAGAACTTACCCATTCTACTATTTCTGTCAAGACACGTTTCATACAGTTTTGAAATTACTGCAAATGTCTGCATAATATCCATAATCCTGCATAATCCTGATATAACATCCTTCATTACATGGAAAATAGGCCCTTATTTCCGTCAGCCACAGATTACATATTTATCAACATTGATAAGCCACTGAATATCCCACCATCATGGTTCTTATTGCCAGATTCCAGACAATCTCCTCTACTCACATATGAAAAGATATCCCTACTGACAGGATCCTATGGACAGGTGCTTGCAAGAATACAAGAATTTTTTTATACACAATATGATCTGGGTTTCATTTTTTCAGAAATATTGACAAATAGCATGAATACATTCACGAAACACAACACATGACTAATACTAAATATATTTCAACTGATAAAAAATTGCACTTGCAATGCAAACTCAGACCGTGTGGTCAAGTGTTTGATTGCGTATGGTTGCATATTGAAAATTGACACACAACCATTTTTACAAACAACAATGCATGTAGTAAACAACGTAAAAAAAAACACTGTAAAAAAAGCTAGTAGGCATCATCTCTTTCCATTTTCAAGGGATGCCTCGACCTATTGTTTTCAAGGCAGTCAACCAATGTCATTTGCATGTGATAAATTTAGTCCTCATCTTTTTTGTTCATGTTCTGCTCCAGATGTACCTTACAGTAACAATATCTACCTCTTTCTCTTGCTACCCCTCTTCCTCTTCAAGCTCACTTTCATCTTCACTGTCCCCCTTTCTCTCCCTTATGCTACAACACTGCCTTACATTTCTATTGAAGTCTGGGTAGGTCCCCTATTTTACAGTGTTTAAGCCTGATTGCTGAGTTTTGCATTTTGGCCCTTAGTGTTCTGGCACCTGACAATTGTGTTTAACCAGTTGGCTGCAAAGTTGTGGTCAATTGATAGCTACTGTTTAGAAATTGAAAGAATGTGACATTACAATATAATCACGTGTGTAAGTCATATACGTGTGTTTAATGTTTTGCAAATCACTGTGTGTAGTGTTTTGGAAAAAGTGTGAAGCTGAAAATGTGTTTAGAGTGGTGCCAATCTGAGCCAATGTTTTGTTATTTGAGTGTTAGGTTTCCTTAACAGTGGGAAACTTTACATTTTAGTGTGTAACCAAACATAAAAAACTGTAATACAACACATGAAAGACCCCACCCACAAGATCTTATTATGACCACCACTAGCTGATTTTTCATTAACGATTGCCGGGACACTGGAACTCTGAGGGACATGAATCTTTGTATGTAGCCCTAGTAGTTTCTGAGTGATGAGAAGCTTTTGGCCTCCAAGGGCCACCCACCCCCTGTGGCAGTGTCCGTCAAAGAGGGGGAGATGGCCAAACGTTTTAGCTGAATAACTCAATGAACATTTCACCCATAAACATGATTTTTTTTGTGATATTACAGAGATATTACAGAGAGATTTTTGTGTGTTACAGAGGCGAACGAAAACAGTTTCCGTGAAATTTTAACATTGCGAAAGCAAAAGCAAACAAACTCGTCATAGGCCGAAATTTGGTATATGTCATTTACAGACAATGCCGACAAAAAGTTATCAAAGGATTTATCTTGAGATGAACCGTTTCAAAGTTGCATGTCAATGAACATTTAAAACATAGCTTACTCTAAACAGATTTATTTTCATGTGCACCAAATTTTGTGACATTTTGTCAAGGGGGGAGATTTTTCTCGTTAAAGCTAGGTGTCCAAAAACAGCTTTTGTTAAATAATTCATCAACAATCTCTAAAACCATAGAAAATGCTATAACATTTGGCCCATAGGGGGCGCTGTAATTGTACAAAATCTAATTTTGCCTATCCCTTTCACAAATCACTCCTACACACTACACAAACACACACAGTGTCATTCATTCAAAACCCACATCCATGCCCATTTCCAGGAAATCGTTTCCACACAAATTCTCACCTCACAACACTGGTCTACCACACACTCATCATACCAACAGTTCCCACATTTCAATACACTGTGGTCATACCACATAGCGGTACATGGTATTGTTATTATTATTATTATTATTGTTATTATTATTACTATTATTATTATTATTATTATTATTATTATTATTATTATTATTATTATTATTATTATTATCAGCTTTCATTCAAAACCTAAATTTTCATCTCTACTTATTTCGTGACTCACAGACACACACACATACACAGATCCACACACATACAGGTAAGTCCACGCACATACACACTCTCACATGTCTGAAACATATGCTCTGAATTCATGTGTTTGGAAGCCAGTCTGTTTTTTTTTTTTTCAAAACCATGTCATCATTTCAGTTTAGTTCAATCCAGTATGTGTTTATTGAGCTGCTTAAATGTGTCTTTCAGTGGCTGCTCAATGAAATGGGGGAGCAAAACAGCCAATTCAGTGCATGGCTTTTTATTCAGTAAAAAGTGTGTGCGTGTGTGTGCTTGTGTGTATATAATTCTATGCATGAGTGCGTACATGTGTGTGTGTGTGTGTGTGTGTGAGGGAGAGACAGAGACACATGATAGGTACGTACATGAAGGACACAGCAGGTTCACACAGGCCATATTTTTTTTACAATTCAAGTAAAATACATTTACAGTATACTAAGAGTTGCTAGAGTTGCCAGATGAGACCTCAGGTTTGCTTTGCCTGTATGTGCTATTCTAGGAATTTAGCCTTGGCTGTGCATGGGGTGAATCACAACAAAACAGTCATTTTTATTACTGATGCAGTATGACTTTGGGGCCAGGTCATTACGTAGGAATCCTAATCCTAAAAAGAAAATCTAGTGAAATGATATATATGCAAATTAATTAGGTTTGCTGCCAGTAAACAGATGTTGCAAACCTCCTTTTTTGTTTGAGTTTTGTCCTGTTACATTCTCGCTCCAGTGTCATATAGACAGCAGTGAATGGTGAGAAGAGCCTTAGGAGTGGATGACTCATTCAATGAATGTGGCCCATTCTTCTGTTGCCTGGCAGAGGAGGTGATGGATGAGGAGAGAGTTGGGCTGAAGCCTTTGAATCAACTCCTCTTGCTAACATGCTCACCGCTGATGCACTCCACGATGCTTAAAGGCCAGTTAGTAGTTTGGCTTTGTGTGCTTAGCCCATGACAACTGTGAAACCGGACTCGTGCTGTCTCTTGGAGACCATACACGGAGTGCCATGCCACACACATGTGCAAACACACACACACTCATTTATTCAAGCAAAGACACACACGCACACACACGCACAAACACACATACAGGCCTTAGAACATTGTGTGTGTTTATGGAACATCAATCAATGACAGCCAAGATATCATTTATTCTGCCACCCGAAAACAAACGAGGGCCATGGTCAAGGATAATACATTTTTTATGAGGCTCATTGTTTCCTGTTGAACCCTGAGTGGGCAGCTTGCCACATAAAACAGACATTATAGAGAGATCAAGGCTTGTGCTTTGTAAATGGCAGTCAGGTTCATTTGCGATAAATACCTCACTGTTTATTTTGTGAGTAGTTCTTTTTCCATTATCAAAATTACAGAAGAATTTTTTGTGTTTTTTTTTCTTTCTTTCAGTAAAGCACACCAAAATAAATAGTAACATGGCATTTTATGCACCAGGCAGAACACTGGTTTTGATTGCAGCACATAGCAAAATCAATCCATTTTTCTTTTAAAAAGAACCCATTTGAAAATGTGCCCTGCTACTAGCATCTGTAAAATTGAGAGAAAATTGCAAAATGGAACAGTGAGAAGAGAGAGAAATAGAGGAGGGCAAGAAAGAGGATGTGGAGGTGAACAAGCAGGAAGAAGAGAAGGAGGAGGACGTGCAGTTGAAGAAGCAAGAGGAAGAGAACGACAAGCAAGAGGAGGTCGCGGAAGGGAAGAGGAAGTGTTCATCAACCGTGGAATGACCCTGAGGGAAGCTGGCCAATGGGTTTAGTTGCTACACTTTAGCAAGCATCATAAGGACATTTTGAAACGAGAATCGGTTAGTACACTCCTGGAAATTCCCCTATATTATATACTCACTAACGTTCAGAGACCAGAGCAGACCAGGTACATCATCATATGGGACAATGTTAGTTTTCATATGGTTGCTTTGGTCTGCAGCTGGTTTACAGATCTCCCACTCCTCACTGTATTCAACCTCCCGCCTTAATTTCCATTTCTGAATTCGATTCACAGTAAGCGTCCTTCTCTGCCTGGTGCTGAAAGGTCTATGACCATTATCCCCATCAACACATGGTGCTTTTACAGGCAGTGGTGGAGGCATGTGGCGATATTGACCAGGCATCACGTGAATGTCAGGCCTGAATACAACACTCCAGGAATTATTTCCATAGATGTTTTAGCAATGACTAGAAGACATTGTATGTGATGTGGATGAAATCTTGTGTCTGGACCGAAAGGGTTGACAAGATTACTGTTGTTTTTCGTGTTTTTCACGTGTGTAAATAAACATAAATACTTGAAATTTGGATCTTGCTTGGAACTTGGAACTGCTTACACACATTTTCAAAGCTCTGTGTGTTTTTCTCAAAACTCTACATACAAATTCAACTACTGCTCACACAAATTGCAAGAAGTGTGCAATCTGCTGCAAAATGAAACGCAGTACAGTGGTCCCTTGTTATTCGCGGGAGTTACGTTCTAAAAATAACCCGCGATAGGTGAAATCCGCGAAGTAGTGAGCTTTATTTTCTACAATTATTATAGATGTTTTAAGGCTGTAAAACCCCTCTCTACATTTATACACCTTTCTCAGACAGGCAAAGTTCACACTTGCAAACATACAGCACTTCAGAGTCACACAGCTAGCGGTGGAAGATTTATGTAAATTGTACAAGCTGAGCGCATTCTGTACTGTACAGGAGATTGCATGCACTAAAAAAATCCGCGAAACAGCGAGGCTGCGAAAGGTAAACCGCGATATAGCGAGGGACCACTGTATTCAAAATATTCTAAACACATCTCAAAAGCAAGCATTTGTGTCATATAATGAACACATTTCCCATAGCATCACATACTTGTGTATAGGGTTGGGTATCATCTAGGACATGACGATTCGATACGATTTTCGATACAGGGCTCACGATACAATACGATACGATTTTCGATACAGTGCAATTCAATTCAATTAGATTACAATATCGATACATATTACTTTATAATTATTAGTCAATGTCATTCACTCAAAAAAACAGACAAATATAGTTTTTATGTTCAATTTATTGAACAGGAAAATAAAGTGGATTTTTTCAATGCTTTTTACTGAACATGTCACAGAAAAGGTGCCCAGTCTCACTAGGTACCTGTAGTCAACTTATAAAAACTATAATATGGCTAATGTACATTTGTACTGATCAAAGTACATTTACTGCATTTTGGTTTAGAATCAATAATGCATTTCTCTGTGCAGTAGCTACTGGGGGATGTATCAATATTGCGTAATAGCCAGAATATCGATATTATATCGTTTAAAAAAATATCAATATATATCACTGTATCGATGTTTTTAGCACAGCATTACTTGTGTATGTAATTTACACACTGTTGCTCTAAATCTAAAGCGCTTTTGTTTTATGGATGTTTTGATATATTGCCTTACAGGAGTGAAAATTCAGTAGTATGCAAATAGAAGTCAACACAAGCAATATTGGAACCAAACTCACCACAAAAGAAAAAACAAAGAAAAGCACAGCAACCACCACATAATTGTGGTACAGCAGCCAAGAAACAGACATTTATGCAAATGAGCAAATGAGTCTGCGTGTGTGTGTTGATGGGGGAGAGTTAGTTGGGTGTGATTTATGGGTCTGGGTCTTTGCCACAATACTTCATTCACATTGTATGCCATACTTTCCTCAATATGTGGCAAGAGAAAATATCTTCATGTGTGGTGTATCCAACCTTGGACAGAGGCAGCATCAATATCACCACATGCTGAATATGGTTACATCTTCCAAAATATGATTTTTAATCTCATTGATTCTAATTATTTGCCAAAGCCACATTCACAATTGCAATGTGCTGCTCTTGTGAGAATACAGGAGCTTGTCCTCCATCATGATACTGTTGTCTTTCCACTCTAGAAAATTCAGAAATAGTAGGAGTATGTGCTGTATAAAGTCAAGGCTGTATACTGCCCTCTGACCATTTATACAAAGTAGTGCAGTAAAATGGATGCAGAAATGGCTATTACATGTACATTTATAGGCCTATGCCAGGCACTGATTGGTTGGTGTTCAGTAATGTGAATATTGTTTGTACATGCGAGGACAGAGTCTGAGGCACTGATGAATAAGTGTGGCATTTTGATTGGCTGTATTTGAAATAGGAAATCAAGTTACTTCCTGTTAGATTTTTGTGTGTTAGGCAGAGAATTGTGCGTATTTATTTGCAAAAAGTGAATAAAGTAATTGAAAACTGTGTCGAGGCTGAGAATTAGTTTATGGTTTTGCTTATTAGATGTGGAGTTTAAGTGAAACTGTTTAGAAACTGTGTGATATATAATGGTTTTGTGTGTAAGCAGTTGAAAAAATGATGGTCTGTGTTAACTGTTTGGTTAAAGGTTTATAGAGTCAGGAAAGATGTGCTTTTGCAAGGTATCTACAACGTTTTGCTAATTTGGTGAAAGTTTTGAAAAATTATCCAATAGTTTCAAAATATGCTTAAGCCATCAGAAAAAAACTATAAGTAAAGTAAACTATATCCAAACTCTGTTTAGGCACATTGCATGAACCCTTATGTTCTTCATGTCACCAAAGGCCACCATCTTTCAATGACCTTGTTAAAGTTGCCAAAAGAAAGACAAAGACTAAATTAACTTGTGTAGTCACAAAAACCCCCACTTCCTTTCATTTTCTTCTCTCTGCATCTGCCAATCCACCCAGCTCATTAGACAGCGGCTTGATTTAAATTAAGATGAAGCTACAGGGTGTCTGTGTGTGTGTGAGAGAGAGTGTTGGGCCTGATAACTGAAACTCACTGAAGCATGAAGAAATATTTGCATAGCTTATGTCACAGGCCATTATGTATGCACAAAGCAGCACTGGTATATCATGTCAGATGCTCTCTCTCTCTCTCTCTCTCTCTCTCTCTCTCTCTCTCTCTTTTGTCTCTCTCTCAACCCCCCCCCCCCCCCTTCTCTCACACACACACAACACTTGCCCGTGTACACTTATGATAGGTGGCCACGTGGCAAGCTTATGAATAGTGTCTGTAGCACAATTGAAAAAGCTGTAAATTTTGTTTTTTAATGATTCTGTAAAAACTGAAGAAGACATGCACTCAGTGCACCCAAGAAAATTAGACCACGCTGCCACGCTACCATTACCAACCAATCCCTGAAAAATACTGATGATCTGTCATGACGCTAACTTAACCAAAACCTCTGTGCGATGCAGTCTTGTAAAAGGTCAGGAGGTGCAATAGTGATGGACATGATCAAGAGCATCACTAAAAATGTAATTCTGAGCCAGCCAGGCTGTCCTGGGACTCTAAGCAATGCAGTCCATGACACACACACACCATACATACACACACCACACACCCTGTCTCTCTGTCTCTCTCTCTCTCTCTCTCTCTCTAAGGGAGGAGGGGAGTTTATATAATTTTGCCTGCTCACCGGCCAACACAGGTAGGAGTGTGGCCAGTGACAGCCTGGATTGTTATTACTTCTGACAGGCACATACATATTTTAGACTGAGAATGCATACTGTTGTGCAGTTCCTTATTGGGGTTAATCTAAGCCTTGTGGACATTTGGACATGCACAAATAAAAAATGAACAAAAAAGATAAATAAAAGTACACACACAAAGATAGCCACTCACACAACAGATTATTTTTTATTTTATTTTTTTACAAATGACTGTGATAGTCTGCATTACTTGTTTGCTTCTATTGCCTTGCATCCTCTATCATATCGCTAGAAATGCAATGCTGCACTGCACTGTTATACATAAAAAATACAAATCATTTTCTGTGAAGCTGGAAAAGTAAATATAAACTGGTATGGACATTATATCAGTCAAATATGAAATCAATCATGCATTTCCAGGATAACATGTCTGCCTCTCATGTAATCCCTCAACACCAGCAAACAGGAAAATCAACAGATCATAAATCCGTTACTGTCCTACACAAGCCTCCACAGTCTATTAGATTATAAGGTTTACCATTACCTGTCCTTCATGGAGAGGCTGTGACCTGATAAGCTGTGAGTACCGATATCTGGCAATAATATACAAGGACAGTGCTCACCTGTCAAATGTTATTTGTTTATTTTTGACATGGAAACTAAAAGAGAAATGTATATTTTACATATTATATGGTTTTTGATGTTCTGTGTGTTTATTTTTTGTCATTTTTTTATTAAACAACCAAAGTCATTTTACATTTACACATAAATGGACAGATAAACCATGACACACAGTAAACAGCCCATGAGAAAAGAAAAGATGCAGACAATACGTATAACAAATAGCACAGACCAGTTACACCGTAAAGTTTATATACATAAAGACCAGAAGACCATGAAAAATCAAGATGTTTAGAACAACCTACCAGCCGAGTTCCTTCAAAAATTGTATGAAAGTATACCTACAAGAATTGATGCTCTTTTGAAGGCAATTTATATATATATATATATATTTAAAAGTCTCATTCCTCATTCCGTGAGAAACCGTTTAGTACTTGCTCTTTTTGAAATATGATAGGTCACTTTCAGTTGCATATGCATACTGCACGTGAAACTGTGCTCTAGTAGTCAATGAAACAAAATAGGTGGAAAATGAGCAAATAAGAAAAAGTCAAAGAAAGTATTATAAGTTTGTTAATTAGAAAAAAACATGCCACAGTTGTGATTACCAGAGGGGTCTCGTTGCAGCACACATTCACTTAGCGAAATATAGGTAAGTATGTGTGTTTGTTTAGAACTTGTTTTAAATCTTTAAATCTCAAATTTGTTTAAATCTTCTATTTGGTGTGCTATGATAAATGTTCTATTTTGGTGTGCTATCATAAATGTTGTATTTGGTGTGCCATGATAAATGTTGTATTTGCTCTGTAACAGCAGCACTAAAGCATTTTTTTTTACCAAAACCAGCTCACAGGGCATTCATTAATACTGGAGACCACCGCAAAATTAATTAAAAAAAAAAAAAAAAACGATGCAATGAGACCTTTAAATTCTCTGTTATGTTTATACTACCAGTGCATTATTTAAATTAGTACGCAAGTTCAGAAGACGCCGTGTACAAAGAATTTCATTACAGAGATTGATCCTGCATCATGACGGTAAACCTACCTTGAACTTTATATGTTGCTGTGAAGTCTGCATGGCCTCTTGATTTGTATGGGGTGCCCATATTGTGTTGTGTTATTGCTTAGATGTGGTTAAGGGGCAGTGGTTACTGGTTTGTACTCCCTGAATTCCCATGACCTCCAACATACCTCTCTGACAATGCTGAGACAACTGATGCAACTTTGATTGTTCGCTGAGGACACAACAAGCAAGGCTGAATACAGGCTGTGAATTATGAACCAACTCCAGATGCTTTGCTGCCAAACATATGAACAAAATGGCTAATATGTACTCCACCAAAGGCAAGTGTTTCTGAAACCCTGTAGTTTAGTTTTCTCAAGGTATAGACATGATGTGCAGAGTGTCTTGCATGTGTTCCATGTGTTTTATCAAGAAAAAGAATGGTGTTACGCAACACCAGTACACCAATTGTGAAAGTTCCATCACCTGCATTAGACATAAAGCCAGGGAATCAGTTGAGTAAATAAACTGGAACAGACAGCTATGTAATATAACAAAAAAGGGTTATTACCTGGTACCCGGAGGGTTGACCAAGTATTGCAATGACCCTGTCCGTCTGTGTGTCTCTCTGTCGGCTTGTGTGTGTGTGTGTGTGTGTGTGTGTGTGTGTCTGTCCGCCCTTATTTGGGGAGCCAGGTTGCCATCTCTGATTGCGCTTGTTGAATGTTTAATTGATGCATGTAAGAACTAAAAAATCACTCAGAGAGTGCAGACCTCTGCCAGGGCCGGGCGCCGCCAGCATCCCAAAAGCACACCCTGACCTCGTACTGCCCCGCGCCTGTGCAGAGCATGTTGGCATCCACCAGCGGGTGTTCTCCCACACTTTGTAATGGAAATGGCACATCTCGCGGGACGCCATGGGCAGCTTGGAGAATTTCAGCACTTTGGACTGGATCAAGTCACTCACCCAGCCCCAGCTGGCAACAATGCCCAAGAAGCCTGACCTCTCCTCCAGGTCTTCCCCACGCTCAGGTAACGGGATGGGAAACACTGTCTCGCTGAATGTGACAGGCTCCTTCAGCTGGATCAGGGCCAGGTGGTTGTCCCAGTCTGATGTGTGTGGAAGGCCTGGTGTAGGAACAGAGGGACATGATGACTGATGTGGGCTTTGGTTGGCGGTGCCACTGTGATTGCTATCAAAGCCTCAGTAAAATGTCAGTCCTGTATTAGAGAAGGTATGCATGTAAGAGCAGTGTAAACTAGCGGAAACTAGTCAGATGCTGTTTACATTTACAATTACCAGCTCCATCAAAAGGCATACAGTGTAGCTCAGAAAAAACAAGTAATGTTATTTACATGGCAGGGAACAATGATATGATTTGTCTCCTGCAGTAAATTCTGTCAGCAAACTTTGAATTTTGTGTTTGCTGATTCCATCTGGCTTCTGGTTTATAGTTAGAATGCCTATTTTCGCATGGTGATTCCAAGAAACAAAAATCTTCAGTATGTGTGTGCATGTGTATGTGCTCACTTACTCTAAACAGTAGGCCTACAGCATAGAAGCAACTTAAATATAAAAAAACATATATATATATATATATATATATATATATATATATATATATATATATATATATAGTATAATATTTATATTATATTATATATATTTTTTTTTTTTTTTTAACATGCTGTATGGATCTTATTATGCACTTGCTGAACATACTGTGCATGGCATTAATAAGTTACGACATTATTTTTAAAAAGCAGCACTTTTTATATTTTATATCTAAGATTCTCAGAGACCCGGGATAAGCAAATGCTGGCTGTGTTCCAGAAGGACTCTTGGCTCACCTCTTAAGGCATCAGCTCTAGAACGATGAGAGACACCCAGGCAGATTTTAGGGATGAGAGGCTCTTTCCCTTTCGTGTCATTACAGCTTCTCCTGATGAAGAGATTCCACCCGGCAGTCAGCACCCAGCGGTCTGAGATCAGAGCACAGCTTTCACAAATATGATTGGAACAAATACATACTATAAATGTAATAAAATGTGCATACTGCAGCTGAACCACAGCCGTGGCAATACCCACTACCAACCCCATTCCCAATTGTGCTACATTGCTTACAGTTTTTCTCAATTGTTTACACACAATTCCTTGTACTTCAGACACAATCACCATAACATGTAACTCATGCACCAACCCCATGAACCGATTCTGCTAAACTATAAACACAATTCCTGCTTTACACTCAAATTGCAGTTCTAAAACACACTTTTTTCAAAACACTATAGACAATTCTCTGTGTTTGGCACAATTTTCATGACAAAAATCTCTTGTTTTCACAAGGAACACACAGTGATTTAAAATTCTAAAGTCAATTGCCCCACTATGCACACTGACTCATCACATTGGCAAACACCTGTCACACAGCTTTACAGTTAGCTATCAGAGCTTTGGAAGAGGCAGAGCCACAGCTAGAGGAGTGAGAGTAAGAGGAGGAGGACGGGGAGGACACGGACAAGGACGAGAAAGGACCGTAATCTCTGATGAGATCAGAACCATTTTGGTTAACCATTTGGTCAACAAAATAATTTTACAGTAGTTGTTTAGTTGTTTACATGTCTCTCTACATATTCTGCAATCCTCAACCCAATTGAGGATTTTTTTTTGACTGGAGATGAAAGTGTATGACCAAAATCCACAAATGCGTGTACCCTTTCCCTAAGCTATGGAAGACGCATGTGGAAATATAGCAATTGATGCTTTTCATGGATGGATTCGCTGCTAGGCCAGGAAAAACATTGCATGTGATGTGGATGAGGTGCTGTGGCCACACAAAAACAGAAGAAAGGATACAGCGTAATTTTTTTTTGTAACTGTATAGGCTACAGTAAATTCTTCTGTTCTATTGTATGTAGACCACTGTAGGTGCAGCTTTGTGTTGATTGGGATGCACAGTGTGTACACTGTTTTTGTGGGAAAAATAAAATATATTTGTAACAATGTATAGGCTATGTGCGTTCTGAGTAAAAAAACAATATTCTAAAATAAAGCACACTTACGTATGTACTGTCTGTAGCAAGTGTAACACTGAACAAAAAAGGCCTAAATCATTATGATGAATGGAGAAGAAGTGTTTTCCATTTATAATAGTGTTTTACATTACAGTTTTTCTCAGTCGCTTTGGTGCTTTTCTCACATCAGTATTTACATTTGCACAGCAGTTAGTGCATTTCTCAAAACAATTAGTGCAAACTGCAAAACCTAGTGGATAACCTGTAAAAGCACGTCACTTGCTCAAAATCGATAGTCCATTCCTCAAAATTCATGTCATTGAAACTGCCAGTGTCACCAAAATGAAAAGTCTTGACACCATGGTTTATGAACAAGATAGTCAAATGGCTTTGTCATGTTTTCATTATGACAGTTTATTCTCTCAGTGTTTTACAATGCAAAAAATGGTAAGAACTCTGTGACACGACCTGAAAATGCTCAAGACAGCACTACACACTACTTATACAGCCATTTGAAAACTACAGTAAAGTTACACATTGCTGTAGTTAGGGGAGTAGGTGAGTACAAGACACTGAATACATATGTTTCACATTTTTACTGTATATGCTCTTTGCAATTCTACAGCATTGTGCAAAAGAAAAATACACTACAGTCACTTATTTAGAACAAACATAAGTAACACCCTTTTGGTAGAGCTGTGCACAAATGTGAACAAGCGCAATCAGAGATGGCAACCTGGTCCCCCATCCTCCTCAGGGTCATTGCATGCGGACAGACATACAGACACACAGACACACAGACACACACATCATTGCAATACCTGGTCAGTCCCCTCTGGGGTACCAGGTAACAATATAACAGTACATATTGTAACTGAACATAGGTAAATCATTGTGGCACATCCAGACGTTCCTGTCTGTCTGGCCACATATTTTCATCTACATCACAATGGATATCATCCCTTGCAATGCAGCGAGAAAAATATCTCCTGGAGTGGCGAATCCACCCTCTGCATGACTCTGCTGTGATGTCAGCAGATGTTGTGTGACCATCTGATGACCAAGACAGCTAAAGTTCACCTGAGAGCAATTGTTCAATGTAGAAGACATTTTCAGCAAACAATGATAAAGAAAGGTATAACATTTGGTTAAAAGATAACTAGTTCAACAATTTTGTATGTAATGACTTAAGCAATGAAATGAAGACTATTAGTTTTAATGGGAACGACTATTAAACATCCATAAGTATAGTTAATTTTAACTAACATGACATAAGCAAATGATAATATTATACAGTTTTTTACAATTGCTTAAGCACAATTTTATACACTGGGCTCATTTTATTAAAACACTACACACAGTTAATGCAACCATACACTCAATTTCCAGAACACCCCAGATCTATTGCAAAATGTTATTTTTCTTTCAAAACTGTACACATATGTATAAAAATGCTATTTTGGTGCCAAATTGCACACACATGAGTCATATCGTGTATTTGTGTTTGAATGAGTTAGACACAGTGGTAAACAATGCAAAACACTTGTAACATTTGCACTTTCGTGATGGTCATGTAAAGTACACAGACAAAGTAAAATATAGTACATTCACCAAACACTACATGTAATGACACCAATTCTGCACACCAATGAAAATGTTTATTTCTCTACACAGTTATTCTTTCCATACATATTACAGTTTGAGAACAAGGTATATTCCAAACAAAACATATCCTACTGATCGTCATAGTATTTTACTATGTACACATGACTTTGAAAACCAATTTGGACAATTATAAATGATAAAAAAATCTGTAACTATATGTTGAAAGCATTACAGTTTTTTAAGTTTGCTTAAACACTAAAATGCAAAGTTTCCCACAATTAATGAAACCTAAAACTCAAGTAAGAAAACATCGGCTCAGGTTGGCACCACTCTAAGCACATTTGCAGCTTCACACGTTTTTCAAAATACTACATACAGTGATTTGCTAAACAGTAAACACACTTAAATGCCTTACACACGTGATTACATTGTAATGTCACATTCTTTCAATTTCTAAACACTAGCTGTCAAATTACCACACCTTTGTAGCCAACTGGTTAAACACAATCGTCAGGTGCCAGAACACTAAGGGCCAAAATGCAAAACTCAGCAATCAGCCTTAAACACTCTAAAATAGGGAAGTTACCCTGACTTGAATAGAAATGTAAGGAAGTGTTGTAGCACGAGCAAGTGAAAGAGGGACGGTGAAGATGAGAGAGAGTGAGGGGTAACAAAGGGAAGACATAAATACTGTCACTGCAAGGTACAATGGGAGGGGAGCATGGACAGAAAAGACGAGGACTAAATTGATTACATGCGAATGACATTGGCTGACTACCTTGAAAACCATACAGTAGGTTGAGACATGCCACCAAATTGGACACAGATTATTCTTACAGTAGCTTTTTGTCTCCAACAATACTTTACTGTGTTTACTGTGAACGTGGTTCTTTGTAGAAATGGCTGTGTTTCAATTTTCAATATGCAACCATACAACAAGTAAACACAATGTAACCCAGATTATGTCATTAGAAAAGTGAGTAACAAAGTGTTTAGCATTGTGGCCAGCTGTGCTCTAGGTGGCCATCTGTGCTCTAGTGGTTAGGGAGTTGGTCTTGGGATCTGAGAGTCGCAGGTTCAAATCCCACCCTACCAATGGCTGAAATGCCCTTGAGCAAGGCACCTAACCCCACACTGCTCCAGGGACTGTAACTGAGACCCTGTAAATGAATGTTGCTCTGGATAAGAGCGTCAGCTAAGTGTAACATTATACAAAGTTACATTGTTACAAGTTATATGTGCAAATGCCTCTTATTCATGCTATGGATGAAGGCTGTAATCACACTGATGCAGCATCCATGCAAGGATGGATTTGCCATGCCAGGAATTTTTTTTCCACATTGCCTAGCAGATGAAGACATTGACTACGAAGTGAATGAAATCCTGTGGCTGTCTAATTTTTTTTTATGCTTTCAACATATAGTTACAGATTCTTTTAATCATTTATGATTGTCCAAATTGGTTTTCAAAGTCATGTGTACATAGTAAAATACTGTGACGATCAGTAGGATATGTTTTGTTTGGAATATACCTTGTTCTCAAACTGTAATATGTATGGAAAGAATAACTGTGTAGAGAAATAAACATTTTCATTGGTGTGCAGAATTGGTGTCATTACATGTAGTGTTTAGTGAATGTATATTTTACTTTGTCTGTGTACTTTACATGACCATCACGAAAGTGCAAATGTTACAAGTGTTTTGCATTGTTTACCACTGTGTCTAACTCATTCAAACACAAATACAAGATATGACTCATGTGTGTGCAATTTGGCACCAAAATAGCATTTTTATAAATATGTGTACAGTTTTGAAAGAAGAATAGCATTTTGCAATAGATCTGGGGTGTTCTGGACATTGGATGTATGGTTGCATTAACTGTGTGTAGTGTTTTGATAAAATGGGTCAGGTTTGCAAAACTGAACTTAAGCAATCGTAAAAAACTGTAAAAAAAATAGACAGCCACAGAATTTCATTCACTTCGTAGTCAATGTCTTCATCTGCTAGGCAATGTGGAAAAAAAATTCCTGGCATGGCAAATCCATCCTTGCATGGATGCTGCATCAGTGTGATTACAGCCTTCATCCATAGCATGAACAAGAGGTATTTGCACGTATAACTTGTAATAATGTAACTTTTTATAGTGTTACACTTAGCTGACGCTCTTACCCAGAGCTGGCCATAATCCTAAACACTTTGTTACTCACTTTTCTAATGACATAATCTGGGTTACATTTCTTTCAGAGATGACATGAATACATTTATAAAACACACCACATGACTAATACTTCAATAATATATTTCAATTGCTTTTGTTTTTACTTTCAATGCAAAAACAGTCAATATGCTAAAGTGTTTACTTGTTGTATGGTTGCATATTGAAAATTGAAACACAGCCATTTCTACAAAGAACCACGTTCACAGTAAACACAGTAAAGTATTGTTGGAGACAAAAAGCTACTGTAAGAATACTCTGTGTCCAATTTGGTGGCATGTCTCAACCTATGGTTTTCAAGGTAGTCAACGAATGTCATTCGTATGTGATCAATTTAGTCCTCGTCTTCTCTGTCCATGCTTCCCACCCATTATACTTTGCAGTGACAGTATTTATGTCTTCCTTTTGTTACCCCTCACTCTCTCTCATCTTCACTGTCCCTCTTTCACTTGCTCTTGCTACAACACTGCCTTACATTTCTATTCAAGTCAGGGTAACTCCCCTCTTTTACAGTGTTTAAGCCTGATTGCTAAGTTTTGCATTTTGGCCCTTAGTGTTCTGACACCTGACGATTGTGTTTAACCAGTTGGCTGCAAAGGTGTGGTCAATTGATAGCTAGTGCTTAGAAAATGAAAGAATGTGACATTACAATATAGTCACGTGTGTAAGGCATATAAGTGTGTTTAATGTTTTGCAAATCACTGTGTGTTGTGTTTTGGAAAAAGCGTGAAGCTGAAAATGTGTTTAGAGTGGTGCCAATCTGAGCCTATGTTTTGTTATTTGAGTTTTAGGTTTCGTTAACAGTGGGAAACTTTATATTTTAGTGTGTAAGCAAACATAAAAAACTGTAAAACAACATTGTATTGTATGAAAGCAACTGATACATGTCCAAAAGCATTTGGAATTTGTTCAGAGGAAGGAGAAATTGCTACTATGATGTGCACAAATGACTTAATGTTGTGGAGGTTGAACTAATAGTTATGAGAATTTTCATTCTGATCTGAGAAAAGCACCAAAGCGACTGAGAAAAACTGTAAGCACATCAGGATTCAACTGGTTGTTATACATGTCTATTCATATGATGGTTTGTGTTTGTCATTTGACAACAAAATAGCATTTTGAGAAGAAATAACATTGTTTTGAATGCAAAGTTTCATTTTGCAGGAGAAGTGAGTGGTTTTGTCCATTGTGTGTGTGTTTTTTTGATTTGTGTGTAGAGTTCTGAGAGTATGAGGCATGCTTTCAGGAAATTGAGAAAAACTGTAAATAGAATACAATGTCTTTTATTGTGACTACACACATGTACAATGAGATTGAAAGGTACTGGTCGATTATAATGCTTTGTTATTCAAAGAGCTCTGATCTGATAATGAATCACTTCCCCCATCTCCACAGCCTCATCAGAGCATTGATACTGTGATGCAGACACTGAAGACGTGCCTCCTAAACTGTTTCTTTGCTCATTCTGCAAAGCCATCTTAGTCATTAGATTATTGTTTGACTGGCTTTGTATCTTTGTAAGGCTACAACACCACAAAAAAATAAATGACAATTGCCAAAATAAAATGACAATGCCAAAACATTTTCTAGACTAAAACACAGTGTTTGCAGAGAGGGTATTACATAACGGTGATATGAATAATGTATCAAAACACCATATAAAGAAATGTTTTATCACATGAATGAAAGTTTTGAGAAAATTCTGAATTTTCAAGTTCTTATATGGCAGTTGTTTCATAGCATTTCCTCATGTCTTGTTTTTTTGTCTGACACAAGGTCCTCCACTTGGCCAAGATGAACTGTGTCACAATCGCTGCCTACCTGAGACATGGTCTTTCATCACTGTTGCCGTGGCGACTCTGTAAGGCAGGCCTGTAAGGCCACCAAAGCCAGAAGAGTTCCAGTGGAGATCCTGCAGGACAAACAAGGGAAGTGCAACATCAGTTAGAGGATCACAGGGGAGGCTTCCTGCACACAAATGCAGCAACTGTTCACTTTGTACATTTTTTGGTAAAGTCGAACCATACATTTCATACCATAATGGACATTTCACAGAAGGTAGAGTGGGTTTGGTAGCCTGGTAAACCCGCCCCTCGTACTTCATTTCATTTTGTACAGAGGGTCTGGACCGGAGGACCAGACTTCCAGGAAGAAATTCTTTCTCAAGGCCTCCACTTCAGACCATCTGTACAAAATGAAATGAAGTACGATGAGGCTATGATTTTGGCACCTCTCCTTCAGTGGCAGTGTCTGGGTGTGCAACACATGCTATTTATACTAACTGACTTGTTTACTCTTTTTTGAGAACTCCTCTGATCGCTGTCATTGTGGAAAATCCGCATGTCTGTCTGCCAGCACCTGTGCTGGAGTTGCCCAAAGTCGGTGCCTGCCAGAGCAGGGGGAGAGCTAACAGAAGGGAAGAGGGAGCACTAGAGACAGAGCCAAAATGTGTTTTAACATTCAAGCAGATCTATTTGTCTAAAACAGTTTGATACAGCATTGCCCTGCCTGGCCATTTGGACCTACAAAAGGTCATTTGTTGAGTGCATTGTCAGGACAATCAGGGAGGAGACGTTGCTCAATTGGCTGTCAAATTGATAAATTCTCATTAGAACTAGGATTTCTGACATATTTTTGGTTGAAGCAAGAAAATGCCAAACTGTGAGGGGTAAAACGGTCAGGGCTGACAGTTTAAAATAAAGAGGACACAGAAAATATCAAGCTTGTGTAACACCCCTATGTTGGTTTGTTCACTTGTTTACTGTTCCCGTAAATCCATATGCTGTTTCACTACAGCAAATGACACAACGAATACAAAGAATACAATAGTGGGCCAATTGATCACATAAAAAAAAGATCTTACATTATATAACAGTGAAAGTGTGTTTTGAGATTCGATTTTACCACAGGTAGTAATACAATATAAAAGAATACAATATTGGGCCCATCGATCACATAAGGATGATCATTATCTGCCAGTGCATGGCTCCTGGAATAATGTAGTAATGTAATGTGGTGATACTCTGCTAGCCATGGCTGTTTGAAGATCTTCAGCTCCAACTGTGGCTGCAAAGCAAAATATGGAAAGACTCTGTTATATAAAACAACCAATAGCAAGCAAAAGCCAGTAATGAAAAGGAAAAAAGCACTAGCACTAGCCTAAGCAGGGATAAGTTGTCAAAATAAGTTTTTTTTCACTTCCTTACTGTACATCCTGTGCAATTGTCTTTAGAAAATTAAAAAATAATAATAAGATAAGCCCTGCATGATAAAGACACAAATAACAGGCCTTTACAAGCTAAAATAAGAAATTCTTCCCCACACTGCATTAAAACCCATTCTCTCAGCCAGACAGTATTTGCTAAATAAAAGTTTAGGCCCACAAGAAATTCTTAAATTTATTTCTAAATCTCAGAAGGTTTGTTTGGATAACCTAGAGCCCACTATAGTAAAGATGTATCCCTTGAGATCTTTTAGAAAGAGCCAACAAAATCACACTTAAAGTAAAACTAATTTACATCCAAATACTTCAGGCACCTCCAGACGATGGTTTGAACCACCCAACTACTTAGGCTGGATTTGGGTCTGTCGTCAGCATGTTGTATAAGTCAGTCAATGGGCAGCTCTTTTGAGAGCCTACATCTGCAGGATCTGGACAACTTTGCAGACACATTTTGTTGATAAAGATGGGTGCCTAAAACATGTATTGGGTTTAGCTCAGAAAATAATTATTTTGGGAGCTGTAGCGTCATCACAGAAGGGCCTATTTTATGTCTCCAAACACTGTATTGATCCCCCTCTTGTGACATGACTCACTGTATCCCACTGAGATGCATAATCAGTTAAACTACATATAATTCCCATTCCTCCTCAGGGTGTTATGCAATGTTGACCTTCTATTTGCGCATCACTGCGGCACATCTCAACCTAAAAAGTACTGGTGGATGAGGAATATTTATTCATCTGCCAATACTGGGCTTACATACAGATCAAATTAATTCCCCTCACTGTCTTATTATCAAGTGATCTTGTGTTAGTGGACCTGTGGGTCTGATTACAGATTAGACAAACAGTCACTAAGCTCTCTCTTACCACTTATAACACCAGTGTTTCAGCCTGGGTACAGAAAATCTCTCTGAGCAGAGCACAGTGCAAGTACTTACATAATGCTAATGTATAAAAGCAAAGTAATGACAGAGGCCACATAATGCTTTCAGGCATTTTTTTAGATCACTTAGGCGCACTTCATGCAGACATGTTAAAACTGAAATATCAGATGCTTTTAACCAGTATGTGTACACATGTAACATAGTACAAAGCCATGCTCAACACATCCATACCCCTTTCACACAACCAAGGCGAGGCAACAGAAGCCCTGACTGGCCTTGGTGCTAATGGGCTCTCGATTCATCGTCCATTGCCCTGAGGGAGTGTATGAGCGGTTGAGACTGAAAACGCTCTGAGCAAAGTGTGCCAATTAAGTCGCTGTGTCCAAGGCCGGCTTGCCCGCCCCTCCATTGGGCACATTCACTGGCATGATGGTTGCGGTAGGCAGGGCGGCTTCTGGTGAAAAGAGCTTAGGACAGGACGGAACAATGCTGCTGGTGCCTCCCGGCTGTCTAGCTGTGCGTTGGTTGTGTAACCCCTGGACGAGAGCGTCACCATTTTGTCCTTTGTCACATTCTGACACTTCAAGTTCCTGAGGCTTCAATGCCAGTTCAGGCATGACCATAGGCTGGAATGCAACAACACACATCTGCCCACCCACACACAGGCATACACTACACATGCAGGCACATACACACACACACACACACACACACACACACACACACACACACACTGTACATGCAAACAGAAATGTGTTTTTGGTATCATTTGGCTTCATTAAGGACACATCATAAAGGAAATGTAATGATGACTTAGTCAAGACTATACACTGATAATACACTGATCACACAAACACACTACACACAAGCACACATGCAAAACAGAATCACATAAAAGCGTTGTGTGACGTGATGTGGTCAACATAGAAAACTATCAAAATTAAAATGTGTTTTTGTTCTCATTCGGAATAATTTAGGACAGATCAGAAAGGGAATGAATTGATGACTTAGTCAGGTGCGTGTATTTTTATAAAGTGACACTGATGGCGAGTGACTCATCACTTTGCAGTGAATAGTGAATGCATGAATGCTGCTAATGAAATTATGTATTGCCTGTTGCTCCATTTACCCAGAGGTCTTCCATGTCTACTGCATCAGGAGTAAAATATATACAGTACTGTGCAGAAGTTTTAGAGATGTGTGAAAAAAATGCTGTAAATTAGGAATGTCTTCAAAAATCGAAGTGTTAATCATTTATGTCCATCAATCAACAAAATGCAGTGAATGAACAAAAGAGAAATGTAAATGAAATCAATATTTGGTTTGACCACCCTTTGCCTTTGAAAGACCATCAATTTTTCTAGGTATACTTATATACAGTTTTTGAAGGAACTTAGCTGGTAGGTTGTTCCAAGCATCTTGAAGAACTAACCACAGATCTTCTGTGGATGTAGGCTTCCTCACATACACAACCAATTTGGTATAATTGGTTGATCATACACCTGCCTATAATCCTACGAAATCCCTTTGTGTGAACTGATGCTGGTTTGGAGGCACCTGCCTAAAACTGTGCATAAAAAGTACTGTATATATATATATATATATATATATGAATTTAAAGTCAGAATTAGGTGTCTACATGGTCTACAAGTCCATCCACATATTAAAGGATTAATTGTTCTGATGTATTACTCAGACAGCAATGTAGAAGAGTACATAAAGGAATAGATATGTCTAATCCTATAAGTCACTTTGAATAAAGTTAGCTGGTGAGGCTAAAACCGTGACAGACATCATGACTTCCATGACTTCCAGCTCCGTTCTCATTCGTGTCTTTTTCCAGTGGCACGTTACCCTTAGGCATGTGATACCACTGACACAAAACACATTTCTCTAACCCTGTTTCTATTTTTTGCCCATAACACATGTTGATGGCATATGCAGCTCTTAATTCCTGTGGTAATTAGCTGCAGGAGCCGGGGGAGTGGTCATTGGGATGGAGATGTAGCATACACTAATCACACTGATGAGCCAGATGGGCTTGCTCCCTGCCTCCCCACACAACACAGATGTGTGATGCTGCAAGGATGTGAATCATTGCTCTTGGCAATATCACACCAGGTATGACTCCCAGTACCCCATTTACATGTTTTTTATGTCCCCATCCTAAGCTTAATTACAAAGACAAGTGATTTCATCGGGCAAGACCACTAAACTATAACTCATTCTGTTCTGTGTGTTTGCTCAGTGGATAATTATATCTCATTGACACCGGCGTGTACTGGTTTGATGGTAGTGCTATACAGTACAGTTCAAGTCGGAAGGTCTGTGCAGACTATGCGTGGGCTAAGGGCCCAACATAAAATACAATATGTGGCACTAATTTAGTCATTTATACAGTTTTCCTTTTTTGAAAATGATCCCTTTACTCATCTTTTGCACTTCAGTTGCCAGCAGTTTTGGACACACACAAAAAAAGATTGTTCCCAAGTGAGAGGCGGTTCAGAAATTTTCAGAACAGTTTTGGAAAAGTTGTTGTAGTTGTGAGGTGTGATGTCTCATCCAGCATCTATATCCAGATAGCATGCTTCATTACTATCAACTGTTTGACACTCACTTGCACCCTTCTTAAAGTAATACTAAGTAGTTTTTGTCTTCGGTCGCCCTACAGGTTGGAAGCAGAATTGTCTCTCATAGAGAACTACAGAGAGACGGTCCACTCCTCCAAACTTACTGAGTGTGGTTATAGCCCATGGAAGGCAGCAAAGTTCATTCAGAAGTGCCTTTCACCCTGTTACAAGTTGATGAACCGCTAAAACGATTTTGGAAACATTATTTTCAGAATAAAAAAACGAATTAGTGTTGCTTTAAGCCTGAGGACAATGACTTTCTCTCTTGGTCAGAAATGAGATTGCGTGCGCACATCAGAATTCCCCTGACAAAGTCCTGATGTCAGCCTACAGTGGGACTCACTGAGTGTGTTTGCACTTTGACTTCATGCCTCTATCTTAGGACCCTTGCTGAATAATGCAGTTCCTTTTCACCTGGCTGTCTGTTTTATTCATAAGGCCTGATATGTTCACACATATGTTGGTTAGATTTAAAACTCCCTTAGAAAAACCAACACAACTGACTCACTGTCCTGACGAAGAGGACATTTCAGTAGCACACACATGGTGTCCGTGTAATAGCACAGCATGCATAAAGATGTGCCATTACTCTGGACAGCAGAGAATGTGCATATTATGTATGAGGGGAGAAATTGTGCCAATGATATACACAGTAACTGAGATAGAGAGAAGGGGGGGAGAGAGAGAGATAGGGAATGACAGTAAGAGAGAAGATGTTTAGTGCTTGGACAGAATATGATGACCGAAGAGGTTATATGATATTTTTTTCCCTAACTGTTTGACTGTGATCGAGGAAGAAAGCATTTCCAAAGAAGGGCAAATGCTAAAGACAACATGAACAGAATACTTATTTCGATTCTCTTAGCATGAAAGCCTTCAATCTGTTCTGCTTCCATCATGTTCCATGTTGGAAGGCTTTTTCAGTCCATTTACTCTGGGATCTCATCAGAGTGCACACACAGACTGTGACCAAAATCAGCCACAAAACAAGCATCAGTACCTCAGACACAAAACAAACATCAGTATATCCACAGTACTCCCCTCGCCAAGAGTTATTTTTATTCTTCATTATTATTCGTCTAAATTTTATTCAAATGAGCATCCTAGCTGACCCCTTATTCATGGATCAGCAGTTGCTGGTTGCATTTAGGACAGTTAGGCTTACACCATGCATTACTCTGTAATCTCATACAACTGTGTATGATGACACGATGATATCTGAATCAAAAAAGGATGGGAGATCTTCACGTTAATATTTCTTTTACTGAAAAATGATTTTTAACCAATTCAAACCTGCTGGCTGAACCAGTTTGCTTTAGGGGTTGATGCTTGTAAAACTGATTCAATTACCGGCGGCAGGTTCCTGTCCATCTGTATTTACGCAAACTACTCCAACCAAATTTTACCCAGTTCCCAGACCCTCACTGGGGTTCGTCTGAGAGATCTCCCCACCTCTGAGGCTGCCCACATCTACAGAATAACATCAGTCCTTTGGGGTGACTGACCAGAAGCCTACAGACAGTCTAGACAGCTAATTTTCCCTTTGGTTGACTTCCTTGTGTGGAGTCCGTAGCAAGGGAGTTGGGAGAAGGAGAGATCCGAAAGCTGCCAAGCTCTCAGTAACACTGCGGCTGGGGTAAAGTATGTGTTGCTGATGCTGCTTCCTGTAGGGAGCCAACCTTACAGAGGCACAGACAAAGGTCAAACCCCCATACAAACACATCTGTGTCATTAAACCAGAAAGGTGACGTACACACAGCACCTGTGCTGAATAAAATATGTTTAGTACACACACACACACACATACACACACACACCCACACACACACAAAAGCACACACAGATACTCACAAACACACATGCAGGCACACATGCAGGCACACACAGACATCGCCCACCGTCAGAGACTCATATGTCACACACACACACACACACACACACACACACACACACACACTCGGGGTAATGTCAGTTGAGTGTGTGATAAGGATGCAGAGCAACACAGGCCTTTCCTCAGCATAGGAAGGCCAAGGATTGTGGAAGATGATTGCTAAATGAGCGTTGTACGAGGGTCATGGGGCTAATGATAGTCATCCCACAGGGAAACATAATGGCAGAAAGCAAGGAAAGACGTAGAAGTGTTGGTCAGGGAGTGGGGAAGAGAGGACGGGGAAGGGGGACCACCTACAGAATTGAAATGCCTCTTAAAAGCCCAGTCAGCAGCAGGACTGGGGAGGGGATTAAAGAGGAGAACGCCAGCAAGGGGCTTAAGATGAAATTTAAAGGGACAACATCAATGCATCTTAAATTGGAAAAGAGAAAAAAGAGAGAAGGAAAAAATGGAGGCAGGAGAGAGAATTGAGAGTGCGTGTGTGTGTGTGTGTGTGTGTGTGTGTGTGTGTGTGTGTGTGTGTGTGTGTGTGTGTGTGTGTGTGTGTGTGTGTGTGTGTGTGTGTGTGTGTGTGTGTCTGTCTGTCTGTCTGTCTGTGTCAGAGTTGACAGAGTGGCAAAAAGGGAGAAGCAGAGACA